>JAVHNF010013073.1:5032-18247 GCA_034783455.1 Micropsitta finschii
AAAACTAAACAGAAGGTCTTACAATCACCTTAAACAAGCTTCACTGAGCAGCTTATTCAGAATGCAATTTATATTTTTTTTTCCTGAGAGCTTTAAGAAAAGTGACAGGGAACACATGGGACAGAGTATTAGAGAAATTGAACCTCAAAAGGGGAGAAAGTGTTTTGTGTTACCTCCTGGTTAGCAGCAGCTAGTTCTTCTTCCAGTGCAGAGACTCTTTCTAAAGAAACCCTCAGTCGTTCCCTTACCTAGAAGAAAAATCAAAATATGTGCAGTAACGTAACTTCTATCAGTCTTTAAAGCTTATATAATCTGTCATATGCACTACGGTATGCCCTGCCAGTCTGTTTGCAGGCATGTGTGTTGCATCCTTTCATGAGACCATACAGTGTTGTAAACTTTCAAACCTAGCCATAGAAAGACTTAACCCACGAAAATACGTGTCAAACCTGAAGTGTCATACTGCTGTTTCAGTTTGCCTGTACTTTTATGGAATACAGAGCAAATGCAAATATTCTAAGATGACACGGAATAAAAGTAAAATGTTGTTTACAAGCATCTTTTACAGAGAATAAGTAAAAAAAACATTTGCAGATGGTTTATGTCCAGTGCATGGAAGATAACTGATCTATTCATATTAATTGGATTCAACAAATTCGTTACAAAATAACTTGCAGCATTGCCTTCAGGCACACATACTAAAGATTTTTTATATCATTGCACAGTTTGTTTTGGTTTTGCAAAAAGTCATAAACAGGATATACTCTCATAAGCAGAAAAGATGGCTGTGCTCATGCCAGTTTCATAGATGACCTATTCTGTTCTAAGGATGTGTATGATCTACTCTATTATTATTGGTAGTATTGAAATCATGACTAAATATTAATTATTAGATTCATTTAATACCTCTGAAGACATATTTACTGTTGTTTGAGTACTCTGGCTCACCATCAGCTCATGGAGCGACAGATAACCTAAGCTGGTAATGTAGTCACCAATGTCCTAATACAATCAAAAGCAAACCAGACACAGAGGTGACTTTCAGTGCTGGGTGCAGGTGATTCTTTCTCCTGACTATGAAGGGAGCCTATGGCAATTCCTCTCCTAATCTACACAACTTCATTAGGCACCTGACACTAACCTCATATTACAACCTGGCTCATCAGTCAACACTCAGGATATACTTCTATACACGTTCCAGCTATACTGCAGCAATGTTCTTCCAGCTGATGATCCAAGGATGTTTAAGGCTATTAGCAATGTTTGTAAGGAAAGTTATCATATTCTCTTAGACCAAGAGATGTAGCTGGAAAACAAAGCAAAATGAAAACTTTTCGTGTAGAGTGGAATATAGTACTTCTTCATGTACATACAATTGTTTGCACATGCTTGACAAATACAGGAGATCCCTGAAAAGGTGTGCGTGTACTAATGCTTCCATACTTTTTCCAGTAATACCTCTTAATCTGATAAACATTAACTTTCCTTACACACTTTATTTTCTATTACTACTGATAGAAGTGAAATTTTGCAAATAGACTCACTACATCTCAAGAATGGCTTAGACTTTAAAAAAATAAGATTAACAAAACTATAACAGGACACAATCACTAAACTTTAAAACTAGACCAAAAGGTCAAATACATATTCACGAAATGAACACTAAAACCGAAATCTATTCAGCCTTTCTAACAAATGCAAATATAGTTGCTTATGCAGGACTGAGGTATTTTGGTCCTCTTTGCATTCTTCAGCTTTATTAAAAGAAACAAAACATGAAAATATATTTCATCTATTACATGAATTATTTGAATACCTTCGGGTAACTATGATTTTATTATATACTAAACAATATTGCTAGCCTTAACAGAGCAGAAATCACAAGTGATTTACTCGAAGGAGCAAAAGAAAAGTGAGTATTAAGGTATATGAAATACTAAGGTACTCTGAAGATTAGACAGAATCCTCAATTTTTTTAGTCCAATTTCTGATCAATTCATTTCCCTCTATTCCTTCAGACCTATAAGACTGAAAAAATTAAACTGTTATCATTCCCAAAGACGCATGTTGTAGCTTAAATGGACATTTCCTATAGGGTGTGACTATCTAATCAATAGCTGAGCTGCAGTAACTGGCTGTGCCTGTTCCTCACCTGACACAGTTTAAGTCATTTTAAGGTGGGAGTGACTGAGCCATCTGTGAGTAGCAGTGATAAGAGTGAAAATTACTACAAATTTTCATGACTTTTTCAGTGGGTTTTATACAACAGAACAAGAGAATGCGGTGAAAATATTCAATGGAACCTAAAATATTGTTACTATTTATTAAATTTTTGTACTTTTTTCATCAAAAATGTATAGAAAAATCTTTAATTATAAAGCTTGCCTTCCAAAATGAGCTACATGATTCCTGGAAAACATCCTTATAAAGCTTCAGATTTATGTTAGCACATAAGCTATCATAGCAGTTTATATGATTTTTTTTAGTATTCAATTCTAACACACTTGGAATATGGAAAATTATTTTGAAATATTATATTTGCTAATTCTAATTTATTCATATTTTTCATCTAATTCTATTTTTTAGTTATTCAGTTTGTAATTGAAAAGCCTCAATTGTTTGAATAGCTGGAAAAGGACTTCTTCATTTTTCTATCTCCTATTTTTAAAATCCTTCTGCTTGAAAACCAGTATTATTTCTCCAGTTCTTCTATCAGCTTCCAAGGGCTGCTTGATGACCTGCTTCCAGTCAGACCCAAGACAGTACAAGTCTACTATCTGGTACTCACATCTTTCCTCTCTCTCTTCTCTTATCATGCTCTCTGCCTCCCCAGAGGTTCCCTCAGTTCCTCTGTGGATCCTAAAACTCTTTTTCTGTATTCTGCTACTCTTACCACCATTTCTATCTTTTACTAGCTCTTCACTATTAAAGTCCATGTCCTACGAGTGAGGGGTATAGTCCTGTCTTCAAGAGTCCTCATTTCAATTTCTCTAACCACAGTGAGAGCTGGCAGATAACAATTTCTTAATGGAAATCTCAGCTTAGATGCAAAAACTCCATGGAAAAATGACAGTCATCTTTCTGGCTTCAGTCCTCTTGGCTGTAAGCACTGCTGGGGGACAAGATGATTGAGAGAAAATTCACAAGACTGCAGTTAGTAATTTTACTTCAAATTTTTGTAAGTTTCCTGAAACCTCCATATATTAAAGCCTAAGTGTTTTACAAATGAGAATGCATGTTAAAAAATATGTTATAACATGTCTAACACTGGCATTCACTTTGAAGAGTGTTAGAATTTGCAAACCAATTAGGCAACATTACTGGGGTCACAGATTCACAGGAGCTGAAATCAGAAAAATTAGCCTTAATCTTTATATATGGTGGCACTGTAGAACTGAATCTGAGTGGGTTTTATATGGACATTTTAAAGCCTGAAATAAACACTCCCTGGAAATAACAGGCATTTGTTTACAAGAAAATTTAGGAGACAAATTTTTTTAACATGGCACTTCAGAAAAAAAATAGGTAGAGAATCAATGTCTTAATTCTGAATATCAAGTTATTATATTCAAATAATTTTCTTTTTCATTCTTGCCCTATTTATTGTTAGTAACAAGGAACATTGTTAGTAACATGGAACAGTACCAGTGTGACACAGAGCAACAGCTGGAAGCTGTTTCCTTAGCCTTGCCTTGCCTTCCCTCCTTTCTATGTACACAGTTAAACTTACTGCTTTTTTATAATGACCTAATCAAAACTGCAGTGGTCCTTGTTCTGTGAGTATAAGAGTTGCAAAAGGAACTGAAAGCAACTGTGCCTTGGCACAGGAGACTTTTTTTCCTTTCATCTGCCCAATGAACAACTAATTCATTCACATTTTCCATTGGAGATGTTGCAACTAATTCATCACTTTCAGTCACATACATACTGGTTTTTTAAGTGGAGGGAAATCTTTGATTTTATCACTGAACAAGAGGGAAAATACTAAATCAGTGTTCTGATCTGAAGGAGAAATTTGCTTCATTTTACAGACCATAAACTGTAACTTTATTTCTCACTTTAAATTTCTTTCTCAGTCTTCAACTGATTTAAAAATTAACTGGAGGAATAAGACAAAAGCTGAATATAGATTTCAGGTTTGGTCATTCACATTCCAGGAAAGAATACAAAAGCGACACCAACATATGCAGTATGCATGTATTTTGAAAATATTTTACTCTGAGCAATATTTACCAGTTAGTAATCGTACTAATGTTTTCCTGAACTTTTTAAGTTCATACCTAATAACCTTAGAATCTAAAGACAGGGCAACAGCCGAAGACTGAAAAGCCATATACAAATGTATTGCAAAGACTTTTGTATTGGATTTCCTCTCCTGGTTTATGTGACAGCAAAAAAAGCAAACAGAACTATCTTCATTTCTGAGAGGTCCAGGAAAAGGTGTTGTTCCTGATCACTACCTTGTCAGAGAACAAAGAGCTGGAACAAATGCAAACTATTTTTATCTGATAATATGGAGGGAGGAGGTATGTGTGTGGTTCATATGATGAATGCAAATTAGCGATTAGAATGTTATTTATCTTCTGGAAGTGAAAGACAGTAAGTAACTACAATTCATAAGTAAGCATTATCTCAGTGAGACCATGTTTATCACTTCAGAAATAACATGCTACTTAAATTTCATGTGGTCCTTCAACATATTTCTATTTACTTTGCACTAGGTAAAGCTTTACTAAATAAACTTTCATAAAGTAAGAGTAATCAGATGTCACCTGATTTATCAGAACATGCTATAATATGCATGTTTCAAGAACAGATTCCTATTAGAGTGCTGAGCAAAAGGGTTGCACAGCAAGCAAAGTGTTGGATACATCCTCTAACATGTGCCCAGATGACTGCATATTCCTCTGGCTTTTAAATGCAACCGCATTATCTTGAAATGTAACATAGTCAATGTCATGTTAGCACTGCTGTTGGCGCACAACATCACCCATCTTTCTCTGTCTCCTAGCAACTGCTTCCCACTTTTCCCCTTGCTGTCAAATTCTTTCTTCATTCTTTCCAGATCTGCAGCCCACAAAGAGCTTTTAAAAAGCACTTGCACATGCTACCATTGAATCTTTTTTTTTTTTTCATGAACAGTCTATTGAATAAAAGCTCTCCTAGCTACCTGATAATGAATAAAAACATAGTGATAATGTTCACATAAACAGGTTGATTTTATTTGCAAGATTATCAGGTATACTTTTCTGCCATGAATTAGTCATAAGAAACCCAATGTTTTTTGAATCTTAGCTAGGACAATAACACCTGGTAGTCTCCTTCCTCTGTGAGGATCAACTGGATTCTTCTCTTGAAACATCAACCAAAATAATGTGTTTGGGGAAGAAGCTGCTTTAAACAGTTTCTTCTTTCCAAATGCTTAAATGTTGAGCTCAAAGTTTAAAGCAAAATATGAAAAATCTCTGCATTAAAATAGTCAGGCACTTTAGAATTTAATTATAGGCATAAAATGTTATAAATAAAATAACCATTTTTCTAGTTTTTGTTCTTCTTTATTTGCATATGAGGATTATGTACTTCCTGACCTACTCTTATACTCAGCGTATATTCTAACTATGAAATTAATCTGAGCTTCTATTTTCTATTCAACTCTAATGATGTCTAGTAAATCTCATCTTCATCTTCTTTATTATAAACTATTCCATGTATATTCATATATAATATCTCAAAATGTTTCATAGAGCTGTCTTACATTATTTCTAAAACTTTTCATTGCAGGAAATAAATCAAAGACAGATAGCAGCAGCAGTAAGAGAAGCCTTTGGGAACTGAAGCATTAAGAAGGTCAGGGGTGATTAAGTTTCCACACAGGCTATCTTTCCTATGAATACAGCCACAAGTTTCAAGTGCCTTAGGCAACAGCAAAGGCTATTAGAAATGTCATAATTTCACATCACTCCCAGCTGTAATCAGTTCTAACCTCTAGTGTCTAAAACTTTCAATTTTTTTAATACCTTTTATTTGTTAGAGATAACATAACCTTACACTTATTAAAACCAATCACTGAATTTAACTTTGAACATGAATAAAACCTAGAATTGGTAGCAGAAGTGTTCATGGCCAGTGTTTTTAGATTTCTAAATCTTTTAGCATCACTAGATACATACTGATGTTTGACTATATGTATAGGTTATGCCAAATTAAATTTCTAAATAATATTAATACAGCTAGTGTCATTTTATTTGCTGTGACACAACTCACCCAAGGAGACACGATGAGATATATTTGAGACACACATAGAATACTAAATATTTATATATTTATTCATTCATTATCCTGAAACCCTAATGTGAAAATAAGCACAAAACACACTGTGCTATGCAAGAGCTAGGATTTCATACGGACAATGAAGTAAGAATAACAGCATACTCTTACTACCTTCTACTCACTAGGACTTATATATTTGGCTTAGCCACATGGGACTGGCTTTCTAACAGGGGAAGCTCATGACAATATTTCACTCTACAGGGGGTGAAGGGATGCTGAAGGAGCTGTCGGATACTGAAACTGTCAATGACACGCTTTCTCTTTCTAATGCATTGTGACACCACTCTCTATGGTGATCTGTCTTTTGGACAAAAGGTAAAGGCAAAGGGTAGACTTCATGTAATATATAGACAATAGGTTATTTGGAATAAGGTATCATTCCTGGTTTTCCTTATATTTAAGCAGTCCTCCTTGGAACTATGAACCCTGAATTGGTATGTTTTATTTTCCACCTTCCAGTCTGTTTTGTCTTTTTCATTGACTTTCATTAGAATAATGAGGATGGTTTTGTAACTCTCGTATGGTGTACACAGCAATCCTTGCATGACCAGTCAAGTTCTGTGGCAGAATTTGTTACAACACCTTGAGATGTTTAAGCGTAGGAAGTGAGAAAGTGAAAGAAAATTTGCATTTAGGAAAAATGGATAGACTTTCTTGAGATTTTTGTGAGTTTAAAAGGCAAGCATTTTTATGAAAATATCTTGTTATGCTTTTTCAAGGGTGCAAAAGCTAAATTATTGGTTTCAATGTCAACATTTCTTGTGAAAAAAAAAAAAAAAAAAAAGTTTCCAGTATTCATTCGATTTCATTCAAAGATTCCTGATGAGTGGAAAACCCACAAGTGTTGTGACCACCATTATAAAAGGCAGAAATTATCCTGTGAAAATCCAGGGAAGTACAGGCTGGCCACTCTTGGGAAGGTTATGGCACAAATCTTTCCGGAAGCCACTTCCAGGCACATATGGGACAAGAAGGTAATTGGGAAGAGCCAGTAAGACTTTGTCAAATGACATCTGTCCAAACTTGTTGCCTTGTGTGATGAGATGACTGTCTCAATGGATGTGGGGAGAACAGGGAATGTTTTTTACTTTGTCTTTACCAAGGCTTTCTGCAAGGTCTTTCATTTACCCTTAGAGAAAAGGGTGAGATCTGAATTGGGTAAGGCGATTATTTAGTGCACAGAAAATTGGCTGGACTGTGAAGCTTAGAGATTTGTGATCAGTGACACAAAGTCCAAGTGGCATTCCATTACTATGAATGGAATAACTTCACAACACAAGTCAGGCTTGGGGAAGAGAAAGCAGTGTTGCAGGAAAGACCTAGGGGTGAATAAGGCTACACAGCTCAGTCAGCAGGTTGAGTGAAATAATTATTCCCCTCTGGACTTTTGAGACTGTATCTGGTTTGGGGCTCCTCAGTACAAGAAAGACACTGACAGACTTCAAAGAAGTCCCACCAAGTTGGACCTGGGGTGGAGCACACAGCATATAAGAAGTGGTTGAGAGAGCTGGGTCTCATCACACTTGAGAAGGTAAGGTTCAGAGGAGATATTTTTTTTTTGCTATCTACAACTAAGTAACCAGAAGATACAGAGAAAACAAAGCCAACTTCTTCTTGGAGATGCAGAGTGACGGGACAAGAAGGACAAGGTGAAAGACTCAGAAATGGAAACTCCAGCTAGGCAACCTGACACAGTTGTGCCTGCTTTGAGCAGGAAGTTGGGCCAGATGTTCTCTAGGAGGTCGAACCTACATTGTTTTACTAGCTCCTGAGTAACTTCAATAAATTTTCATAGGTGGATTAATATCTTACTTCTGAAGGGTCTGAAACAAATCTAATTTATATAATTTTTCTGTCAAAACCCATAGTTTTTTCAGCACATTTGGATGTATGCAGTCTCTTTTACTTCCATTATTTTGAGTAGAAGTCTCAATAATACTGACAATGTGTGGCATAATGTGATACTATTATATTATCAGGTATCTGGATGGCATACAAAACTGATCCAATTCTTCTAAAGAAAGACACTTTAACATAAATACATAATTTCATATAGGATGTGTACCTGAAAATAATATGTGCTAGGTTTATAATAAATTATTTTAAACTAATCTATTAAACTGTTGCCTTGATTGATTTTGGAAAGATTTATAATTAAAATATGGTTTACTATATTAAAATTAAAAAGGTTCAATGCATAGATGAATAGCAAATAGGAAAAAATAATTTTGGCCAATCTATTTTAAACCTTGTTTTATAATGTAACAAATCTCCTGTTAATATGACTGCAGATGGCTGAGTTTTCTAAGCTGATAATTATCATTACCACTGTGACAGAGACCCATTATATGCATAAGATGTGCTACCCGTGTCACTCCAAGATTTTGAAATTAACTGATTACTGATTTTAACCTGTTACATTAGAAAAACCCACCAGAATTTCCAGAAATATAGGTCAAAATATTATATTTAGCTTCAATCTAATTCTGTAAAATAATTTTCAAAATGAGATGTAAAATAAACTACATAGTACCTAAACACTAAAACATTCACAAAAGAAAATGTGTAAGAAGTACGTAACTGCTAAATAATCGAAACCCATTTAAAGTTTAGCTCTTATTGTTTCTCATATTTATCCAGCATAGTGTCAAAAAGTATAGAAGTAGGAAAACTCCCTGCTCTATCAGTGTTTAAAATGTCGGGTAAAAGATCAAAGCTCAGTCCTCAAAAGATATTTTTAATAAAACAGGATTTTGTAAATCTTAATGACATCTAAAAGCCTATTACAATAAATTGCCTACAGAAGCAAGAGGCATTATATTCCCTTTCCTAGATTTTCTTTAAACATACTTCCATGACATGTAGCTGAATAGAATGTATAACTAAAGCTATGGCTAAACACAAAATAAGTTTTGATTTGGCATAAAATTAATTTAACTTTGAACCTTATAAGTTAACCCAGTATGACTCAAAACCCACAGTGTTTCACACCTTTATTACAAAATAAATATTACAACAAATTACTTAAATATGGACAGCTTTCTGAGTATATTTTTGAATTTGGGAAAGTTAAATTTATTACTGTGAGACCACTCAACTGGTTCTACACAAACACAGATCAACCCTGCAGTCAATGGTCTTGGGTGCTGTGCTACACAAATGTCTCTACTGTTTTCCCAAACATCTCAAATAGAGAAGCTGCAGCAATGAGCGCAAGCAAATCAGCCAAGACAAACCCCACAAGGTGCTAGGCTCTTTACTCATGAGCAATGGCTCTCACGTGCTCCCTGAATGTGTAGTTTTGAGGCACTTCTTTACTAATTCAGGCGCATCGTCTTCTGAATATAGTGTTTCTAGACATCAATTGGATTTCTGAATTCATGTAAGCAATGCTCAAAGTGATACCTCCTAGTTGTACAAAGTTTCATTCACACAAAAGTCTTTCCAGCAGAGGGCACATGAGGAATCCAGTGGAAAGACCCTCCTAATTAGCATGACTAGATACAGTTGTCATCTGTAGATTTTATCTTTATTCTGCAATGAAGGATCTACTACTTATTTTAGGTTACACTACTTATAAAGGAAACACTATGCTTCTGTAGTAAATGATAAAAACATGTCTGAAATTTAGGAGGTTTTCTTTTTAAAAATTTTTAAGAGGCAGGTTCATTTATGTAGTTAGAAACATCTCATTCTGCCTTTTTATCCTGTTTGTGTGTTTTTAAAATGTGAGATACCTACATTTTCTCAGCAATAACTTAAAAGCATATTGTAAAGACAATAAATTACATGGTGTCATCCTTATGTACTGCTAAATAGGAGAAGCATGTCTGGTAGGGGTGAGATTTGGTTGTTTTGAAAAGTCAGCACTGTTATCTAAAAAGATAGGTAAAGTGATCTGAAGTGCATTACAGCTATTGGTTATACATTCCTATGGTTTTCTCTGGACACATGTAAATGCTGTAAGTACAGAACATATTCCAAGAAGCAAATAAACAATACAGATGCTCTGCTGCATCATAAGGCACAGTTAAGTAAGTTAAAGAGAGTATTTAGTAAGCTTTTTTCCATACTGTACCTTTTCATCCAAAGCCTTGTGGTGCTCAAAAAGGGATTTCAGAGCTTTGAGAACCTCAACTTCACTGGAAACTCCTGAGGGAGACTGTGCTTGACGCTTCACCACTGTCATTCTCAGCGACCTTTCGTGTCTTGAGACAAGGCACTCCAAATGTTCCAGTAACAGCTATTGGATTTGATATAAAAGGATATTAATTTTCATGCACCTAAATGCAATGGGAATTCCAACTATAAACTGCATAGTACCAAATGGCAATTTTCTTAGCAGCCTCACTGTAGGAGAGACTACTGGAATTATTGGCAACATTTCATGATTCTAAATCAGATGGAATAAATAGAAAAACACAAAATCTACCCATTTAATTTAAAAATCTGCCATGAAAAGAAAGAACAATAACTCACTCACCATAGGGCCATTATTTAACTAAATTGAGTACATATTTACAATATTATTTGTTATAGTAATTGATGAGCATTAACAACCAAATAACAACCAAAGCCAGTCTAAAGCATCATGTAAAAATACTAATGAAGTTTATAATTAATTCACCTTAACTGTAAGATAGTTTCAATTTCTACTGGAAGTTACTTAACAAAATATGTAAAAGTAAACAGTATATTTTATTAAATTTTTAAGACTATTCATTCTAAATGCCACAGCTAATGGTGTTTCTTCCCGTCATGTGATCTAAAATGCTCATTGTCTCTATTGTATTACAGACATGATGGAAGACAAAAAGATCCATAAAGAGAAATTTCAAGCTATTATAAGTATCTGCAAAATAACCTGTAAATAGCCTATTGCTAACCTATTATTATTGTAAAATATGTAATTATTTTTCATTATTACTCTGAGGTTACATGGAAAATTAAAATGATATTCGATGTATAGAAAATTCTCTATTTGTCTACACTTTCATAGGACTACCATTGCTGTTCTTACTGTCTAAACATAAAAGAGAATTGGTTAACTGTAAGGTTGAAGCAGGGTAACTAAATTAATGAAACAAAATGCATGTTAAATGTAATTACAACATACAACTATATCTAAGTCACTGAAGTGGAAATTTGAAAGTTATATGGATAACTGTTTATTATTTCTCCTTCAATCTAGCTATTGTTAGTTATGTATTTATCTGTAATCCATAGTTATACACAGACACATAATGACTTTATTGTTACATGAATTGCCAGGCACAGAAAAGCAAAACCAGAATGAAATCATATTACAGTTGCAATGTACTGCTATTAAGTCAGGAATGATTAGGGTTTGGTGTTATCTTTGCTTCAAATATGTTTTTGTGTCTGTATTTGCACCTAGTTATTATGTTACAATAACTGTATTATTCACAAAAATAGTGAACACATATGCAAAATACATTAAGAATTGTAATGACTCCACGCAGTTTAGAAAGGAGGGTATTTCTACTGTTTCTGAGCTTAAGTGATGGCCTGTATTTATCAAAAGCAAATAAGCAAGAAATTAATGAGCGTTGTCATCCAATCCCTCTAGGACTGATTGCAGATACAGGTGGATTTTTAATTATTTGAGGCAGTCCAAAGTAACAGGCAAATTTGTAGAGACCTCTGCATCACAGAGCCATTGGGAACTTGGTATGGTGCTTTGGTGAGATGGTAACTCAGTACTTAAAGACACACTTAATTGCTATCATGCATAAAACTGAATTTCTAAATTTTGGTCTAAATTCATATATCATCATGATTTTTCTGGGCCACCGAGTTTATCTAGGAGATAGATGGAGAAAAGTAAGTCAATAGCTGATTTCCAATGCCACAACCCACTCACTGCCACATCTCTGTAAAGAGATCGCGTGGCTGCAACATTCCTTTCTCTCTGCACCCAGACTCTGCCCCATTCCATTGCCCTGGGGTAGCCAGACCCTGGCTCTAATCTATGCTGTGGACTCAGATTTCTCCACAGTTATTTCCACTTGCTGGCTGATCGTGTTAAAGCCTGGCTTACCCTGCTCTGTTGTCTGCCTTGTATGCCTTTATGCAGAAACTTACAATGCATCATAGCTACCACTGTTAACAGTCTAAATGTGGTGAAAATGCTATGAAACTCTGGAGAAATTGTAAGAAAAAGGGAAAATGTTGAACCACAGTTGAGCTTTTAGAATGGCCATTCCTTCTGTAAGTCTGTAGTTGTCTGAAGCTCAAGCTTGCACCCACTAAAGCAGTTCAGAATAACAAAATCTTGGTGGCTAATTTTTGGACAAACACTGAGCAAATTTATCATATTTGATACTCTACTACCTAGAACTACTTATGTTCCAGACAAACACAAAAAAGGAGAGTTCTGAGAGCCTGTATGCAAGTCTTGGTAGGAAGTGAAAATGAGAAAATCTGGTTTAGGGGTAAAGGAAAATTATGGTGACACAGAATTCTTGACAGGGGAAAAACGTTCATGATAGAAGAAATTACATATAACCTATAGCACAGAGATAAATAAATAACATGGGGGAAAAAAATATATGCATCCAGAACCATTTTTGAATGGATGTAGATACACAATCTCAAGAGGGAATTTGAAGTCAGGATGGACAGAAGAAAGACAAGATCCTTGATAAAGAGAAGGAAGAATGGAGACCAAAAAGAGTGATGAAGAAAGAAAGAAACATTAAACAAGGTTTCCAAGTATAAAAAGAGAACAGAGTGGTGGGAATTCAGAATTTCTAATGGGGTGATCGTGGAGTTTACTATATGGCATGAAAAGTGCACCCCTATAACAAGTGACATTTATTATAGTAACAAGCCTGCAGAAGGCAGTTTTAACATTCTACCAGA
>JAVHNF010013074.1:0-25018 GCA_034783455.1 Micropsitta finschii
CTCCAGTGGAAGGGGTCCCTGCCTGTGGCAGGGGTTGGAACTGGATGAGCTTTAAGGTCCCTTCCAACCCAAACCAGTCTGGGGTTGTCTGAGATAAATAAAGGATTCTCTGAGATAGATAACATGGGAGTCATGGTCCACTTTCAGACGGGTTCCTCCAGGCTGTTGCTCTTTTCCACCCCAAGTCTGACTTACCCTTTGGTGCTGCCGTACGCTCCTTGTTTGACAGGAGCTCCGCAGCATCAGTGCCTCTGCCTGGGTGATCTCCATGGGGTCAATGGGGAGATGCCAGCTATGTGCAGGACATGACTCAGTTCCTATCACTCGGGAGCCAAATCCCCTCCTGGGAGAGGCTGGGCTGGCTGTGGGCTGGCAGCACGTCCTGCTCTGCTCCAGCTGTGCCCAGTGGTGCCTGCCTGGGTGTCTGGACTGGTGCCCAGCTCTAGGAAATAGCAGGAGAAATGCCGTGAGACCTGCTGGAAAAGATCCCCAACCATGACCCCTACCTGCAGAAGCACAGTGCCTGGAGGGCGCAGAGAAACTTCCCACACCCTGCTCCAATGGGCAGCTTGGTCATTTTGGTGGTTGCCACGATGCTCTTCAAGAGAAGCTTTGGACCTTCCTGTGCCATCATTGAAACAGAGGGGCCGCATGTGACAAGGATGTCTGCTGGGTGAAGGGCACCATCTCCAGTCCATGGGCCAGCTCAGGGGACATCAGTGGCCAGGTGCTTGCTCACTCTATGGCCTGGTGACAGAGCAGAGCTGTGTGGTGCTCTGGGTGAAGCCCAAGCAGGAACATCCCAGCAGTGCTTGGCCAGAGGGTCAGAGCCATGGGGTAAAAGCAGCTGAGCTTTCTTTAAAGTATTTGACTTGGAACTTGGGCTGTGTGACTGTGGCAATGGTGGCCAACATATGGGTATGTATATACCAGAGGAATAGAACCTGAATCACTTCATGGTGGCAGCACACTGAGGGTGGCATCGGGGCTTCTGCAGCATGTCCGCTGCAGAGATAATTACCTGCTTGATGATGATGATGCCTGTAAAGAGGCTGGCAGTGCAAGAGGAACTGATGCATTGCCAGAGTTATTTCACCTCAATAAATCAGTTTTTAAGTATTCAGCTGTTATTTACATTGAAGCTACATTTCATGCCTCCGGGCAGAAACACAGAGGAGGTTTAGTAGCTGTTATATGGTAGGTGAGTAAATTTACTTTAATAGTTCTTTGCCTAACAGTATTAAGCTGAGAAGAGAATGAAGGAGGAGTTTGCTGGAGCAGTCAGAGCTGTCAAAACCTGGGTCCTCACTGTCTGATCACGTTTTATAGCACTGAGAAAAAGGCTGAGGCCCAGCTCAGCTCTCTCAGAGCCCCTGCCTGCTTTCGCTGGTGGTGGTTCACAACAGGAGCTGCTCTGTCATGTAGATGCTGCAACCCTTGCTGCTCCCAGCAAGGCTCTTCATACCGTGATTTGGTGACAACATGCACTTTAAGCACGTGCTTACCTTCCCTTAAGGGCAGTACAGGCAGTGTCCCACCAAATCAATGTACTAAGGTTATAATAAGGTAATTTGTGAACAATCTGAGAACATCAAGCTATTTCCAGTTTCACCTTGGCCTCTTCTGGCTGGTAGCTCAGCACCCGAGTGTTTGCACACACCCTTTCTATAGTCAGAGCAGCGACCACCACCCTTACTTATGATCATGTGCGAGGCATCCCTGTGAAAGCAAAGCTAATCTAAGGAGCACAGTTGTTCACTGTGAATGACTACCTCCAGTGAAGACCACGTCTTCATTGACAGCCTGTCAGCCCTCCCCATTGCTCTGGCTCTTGCACAGCACGTTTGCCATCTCCTTCTCACAGTGTTTAAACGTGATGCTGGCGGCAGCTCTGCTGTGCGCTGGGGAAGAGCGAGCAGTGCTAAAATAAACACGTCAGCATCACAGCCCCTGGCAAACCAAGTGACTTCTGAACTGCTTCTGTAAACCTGCAGGATGGGCCTCATCTCTGCAGACGAGTTCAGAAGAGCAGATGGAAGAAGCCTTATGTGGGGCCATTTGTTCTCAGCAAGAGGTGGTGGTGGACGCGCGGAGCTGTGCTGGCTTTCCCTTGTGTCCCTGTGCACAGCTCGATTCAGGGACACAAACTGCTCGACTCCTTCGGTTTCTGTGTCTGAGCAATGGTCCCTTTTGCGTTTTCCACTGTCGATACAACAGTTCTGGGGATGTGGAGGGGAGGATCAACTAAACATGAGCAGCACAAGCCAAGGAGCCACGTTTTCCTCTTCCCACGTGCAGAGCTGCAGGGGCAGCAGCAGCTCTTGGTGCTCCTGCAGCACTGACTAAGCTTGGCCAGTGCTGGAGCTCAGGATCCAGACTTTGCCAAGAGACTGGATTTCTGGGAACTTGCTCCTAATCAAATCTTTATGTTTTCAGGCCCCACAACCCCAGACCAGCTCTGGCTGTTTAAAACCTACCACGGGGTTTTGAAAGCAATGGGCTTGGCCTCACTGGTGCCCTCTCTGATAACTTCTCACCTTCTGGAGCAGCGAGACTTAGCGGGAATGAGAGAAAAGTCCAGGAGAAACCCCTCCATGGCTGCACTTGCCCTTTGGAGACCTGTCCCATGGGGGGTGCTCACAGGCTGGCACAGCCTGAACGTGGCTGCTGTCCCCGCATCCTCCCGGCCATGCCCAAAGCAAGCCCTGCTCACGGTGGCCACACAGGGGGAGCTGAGGGCTCCCCGCAGCCCCTCGGTGCTGACAGAGCCCCCCATTGCCCCTCCTGTCTCCGTAGCTCGCAGGAGGAGCGGGACAGGGCTCGCACGGAGGTGGCCGTGATTCAGAGGCACAGCTGCGGTTCTGTGGGAATTGAGCCCTCCCCGGCACCGCGGGCCGGAAGAAAACCAGAACAAACGTCCTTAGGAAAGGAGGAGCGGGGAAGCCGAGCCAGAGTAAACAAGCGCTGGGAGCAGGGTGTGGGAAGGAGGGGACATGCGTGTCAGCCAGCAGACGCTGACGGGCTGGGGGGAGGACAGGGATGGGTTTCTCATGTTGTCTTTCTGGCAGTCGCTGGTTCTCCGTGTCTCTAAGGAGAGATGTTGGCATCTGCGCCGGGGGCACCCAAACCAGCTTGGCTTGCGCTGCTTTAGGTTCCGGCTCTGTGGGACCTGGAGGGGCACCCTGGTTTTCTTGGCCGTGGAGGCACCCAGTGCATGGGATTGGGAAAGGTGTGGGGCAGCACAGGGCTTTGTGCCCTTCAGCGCTGCATCAGCCTGCCCCCGGCCCACTGCGGAGCTGCTGTGGAGCACACGGAAGAGCAGCAGGTGCCCAGGGAAGGCATTGGTTTAAATCTGGATCTTTACAAGAGGTTATGGTGGGTGAGCAGAGCTCAGGCATTATTTAACCACAGGCAGCTGTATGGTTTAGCCCCACTGAGGGCTTCAGAAGCTGCAGATCTGTGTGTGGCTTCAGGGCCCCTCCGTGGTGCATGTCCTATAGAACTGGCACATCACATACATGAGCAGTGGAGGCTGACACCAGAGCTGGGTGAAGCTGCCCACGTCAGTGCTGTTGGAGGGTGTGCAAAGCAGGGATGTCAAACAGGGGAAGAAGCCCACGTCCCTGGCTCCCAGCTCCATTGCCTGGATGCGAGACTGAACGGAGACACAAACCCTCACTTGTAATTCTCCTAAGCAATCCATCATTAGCAGTTGCTTTCAGATGTTGGTTCAGAAAAGTCTTTCAGGGTACTTGCTATCCACCCAGAACAAGCTCGTGTGGGCTGCAGTCTGGCATCTGTAAGCCAGGAATTGCACCGTTTGAGAAACTAGCAGGATCCCTGCTTTCCACACATGTGTGTACTTCCCACTTGCATGTATGAGCTGGCATGGGAAGGGACATCACATTTCAGGACTGCTGCAATCTTCAGGGAAAGCCAGCATTGCTGCAGGCACATGAGCAGCTGAAGCTGGAGCAAGTTGGCTTGTGTATAAAGGCTGTAAGTGTGTGGTGAGGCTGGTTAAGTCTTTAGCTACCTATTACAGGGGAGAATTGAGAGCCAGCATTGTCTTAGCTGTAACAGATCAGCCCAGAAGTTCCTGTAGCCCAGCAGCATGCCCCAGCATGCCCATTAGTGGCTGCTTAGAGCAAGAGGGTAAGCTGGTGGTTGCAGAGTGAGCCTTCCCCCTGTTCTTGCCTTCCTTGCAGTTGGTGGTTCAGGCTCATGCAATGATAAAGCCCTTTTTAAGACTCCAGTTCATACCTCCCACTGAGGGATGTTTGCGGGCAGGGGCGGTGCTTGGTGCCTCTCAGGAGCAGTAGGTAAATCACCCCCCCCCCCGGATTGCTGGGCTGGTGTAGAGCACAGGTGAGATTTTCACCCCTCCGGTGATGGCAGAGGTGAGGTTCCCACATGGGTGTGGGTGGGGATTTTGTGGCTTCAGCCAAAATGGTGATGACTTTCACTGCAGGGAGGTCACGAGCACTCATTTGTATAATGGCTCTATCCTGGTTTTGTTCTGGCTGCTGTAGGTATAATAGTCTGGTGACTGGCAAGCGGGCAAGAGGCCTCATCGCTGTGCTGTGGCTCCTGTCCTTTGGAATTGGACTGACTCCACTTATGGGCTGGAATAAAGCCATGAGCGGTTGTCCCAACACCACCAACGAGACAGGGGCCGACACCAGGGCAGAGCACCATGGCTGCTTCATCTCGTGCCTCTTTGAGAACGTGGTAACGATGAGCTACATGGTGTACTTCAACTTCTTCGGCTGCGTGCTGCTTCCCCTGGTTATCATGCTGGGAATCTACATCAAGATATTCATGGTCGCCTGCAAACAGTTGCATCAGATTGAACTGATGGGCAACTCCAGGACCACGCTGCAGAAGGAGGTCCACGCAGCCAAGTCTCTGGCCATCATTGTGGGACTTTTTGCCTTCTGTTGGCTGCCCCTGCATATCTTGAACTGCATCACACTCTTCCACGAGGACTTCTCCAAATCCAAGCCTGAGTGGGTGATGTACATGGCCATCATCCTCTCCCATGCCAACTCTGTCATCAACCCCATCATCTACGCCTACCGGATCAGGGACTTCCGCTACACCTTCCGCAAGATCATTTCCAAGATCCTCTGTAAGACTGACGACTTCCCCAAGTGCACCACTGACAACAACCAGCACCTGACTGTCACCAACATTAACTGTCCTGTAGCCTCTGTCACCATATGACCCTGCATGTCCTGCTCCCGGGATCCTGCAGTGTCCCTGACACTACGCTCTCCTGTGCCTCTGTGACCGGTTGCAGCTTGCTCCCGGAGGAGCGCTCAGAGATGACCACTATGCAGTTGTGCAGCTGCGTTTTTTGTTATGATGAGGATTATTTTTGTAATTAACATAGTGCCTCCTGGAGGGATAACCTGAGCAGGGAGACTGACTGTGAACCCAGGCTGTGTGAGTGCTGGTGACCGTGTTGTGGTTCCATTCCAAGTCAGACACTGACTGTGGAAGACCCACTTGCTGGGGGTGTTTCCCCAGTTGTGCTGCTCGTGTCAAGTCCTATTTTAATTGTTATTATTATTATTTTTTAATCTTTTGAGTCCTTTAGGAGTAATAATTTTGTGTCTGTTTTTTGAGTTGTTCTTTAAGTCCGTACTTGACAGCACTTTGGTAATACCTGAATTATTCCATCAATTGTTTGATGCAGCTAGTATTCTCCAATGGGAAAAAGTCTTACTTAGCCCAGTTGCTGGTGTGAAACTGAATCTGTGTTCCAGGCTCTGAGGGACGTGACCGTGTTGATGGGAAAACAAGCTCAGAACTGGCCAGCTCTTTCTGGCCCCAGCGTGGAAGCCCTACTTACTGAAAGAGAAGAATTTTAGGAAGGAGTAGACTGGTTTTAGCTCAATGGTTTTATTGCCTTTAAACCCCTTTGGCTTACAGGACTGTGCAGCCCAGTGCTTCAGGTCTGCTTTCAGATCTGTTTCCAGCTAGGAAAATGCAAAAGACAGATATGCCCTAAGGCTCGGCTAGTCTGCTCCAGTCACTGAGGTTACTGCAAACCCTGCTTTGGTGACATGATCTCTACAATGAGATTTTTGCTCCCAAGTCAAACCTTGACAGCCTGGCAGTGCTTCCAGAAGTGCTGGGTTTAGCTGTGGTAGCTGGATGTTGCGGCTCACCTCATTCCTGAAGCTTGGTCTTGTTGAGGCTCCTCTGTAGCCCAGTAACCCCCAGAAGCTGGGAATGCTTTGCTTTCTAATGGTGATTCTTATTTTTGTATTCTGTTTTTCAATCCTGACCTGCACTGGTAGCAAAAGAGACTATAGGGGAGCCAGTTCATATGAGAAGCTAGAATGCCTTGCCTTGTGACTTGATTTTCACCAAGCTCTTTGGGGCTGAAGCTCACCTTGCAGCCTCTGCAGTCAGCCAGGAGTCCTGGCCTGACCTAAGTACAAAGCCCACCCAACAGTGTAAATTGGTACTGCAGGTTCATAACTCTGCAGCCACAGCTCAGTGATTACTGCACCTGATTTCATATGTAACTGTGACACGTAAAACTAGACAAAGGTAGAACAGCACATTCATTTCTGAATGCTCTGCTTCTCCAGACGCATGATGGCACTTGCACTGCTATAAATGCTTCTGGCATTGGCCTTTGTTTTACGAACAGGACTCTTGCCTGAAGGTCTCTGCCTGGTGAAGTGGACCTGTCTCTCTCCAGCAGCTTCACCATGCAACCAGTGAGAAGTGCAAGGGTGTGTATGAAATGGGGCTTCTCAGTGGTAACTCATGCAGGGAGATAGAGGGAGCAAGACTTTCAGAGCAGGGAAGGAAGTTTAAACACAGCCAGCTCCTGAAGAACAAGTCCAGTGGGCAGACTGTGATGCCTGGAGCAGTTTGTCCCTGATAAATTGTACTTGAAACATACAGAAATCGGCTTTCTATTTTTTTTTTAACTACATTGCACTAAAAGGGGAGAAATAGAGGACCCCGAGTCTCATTTCTCTGGTGTATATAATGACAAATGTGGTGTAAAATCAGCTGAAAAGCTGATGTGAAGAACTCCTGTTCCTGCAGCATGTGCTGTGCCAGCTAGAGTGACCAGGCAGCGCTGCAGGTGTGGCTTGGGCCCACCATGCAGCCAGGGAACAGCTCACTAGAAGCGATGGATTTTGCTGCTCTGTGTGTCACAGCTCAGCTGTAAGAGCCAGCCTCAAACCTGGGTGAATCACCAGTAGGCTCTGAATGGGTTTGTACATGTTTATGCAATGTCCAAATTTAGCTACAGCTCAGTATCTCGGATACTGGCATTTCCAAGAAGCAGCTGAATAGTTAAAGTTACTGTCCCAAGTGTTTCTCCTTTAACAGCCCCATTCATCTTTGCTGCATCTGTCTTGGTCATGGTCCAGCTAACACATGTAGCCACCTCTTGCCATTTGGGCAGGGTTTGACTCTCTCCTCCTTTCAATCCTTCCTTTCTGTATGATCTTTGGCTGGGTTCCTTCTGTTAATCATGGCTGGAAATAAGCAGGGTTTCACCTGCAGGTCTGGCAGTGCTGCAAAGCAGTTGCAAGCCACATTTATCCTTACAACAAAGAATGTGATCTCTCCCTTCCTGCTGGCTGAAAATGAAGCAAACTCTGGACAGCATGGACAGACTGAAACACACAGCACTGCAACACGTAGAGAGATGTCCCAGAACACTTCTTGTATGTGACAGCTTGCACTGCAGCTCAGCAGCCATCACTGCTACCTTTCCTACACCTCCTATGAGCCAGAATTACTGCAGATGCTTGTGATGCAGCCTTAGTATGAACTTGCCCTTGGGTTGTTAGCCATTAGTAACTATGGCCTGGGACACCAAGGGCTGTAGGCACATTAAGTGCCTTTGTGGATCTGAGCCAAAGACATTTCAAGGCAAAATAAAAACAGAACACCTCCCTTGCCCCCCTCCAAAAAAAAGCTCTGAAGGTATCTATAAAAATGTGAAGCTAAAATGGCAGAGGAATTTCTGTAGTAAGTGCAGCTGTAGCTATTCAGCTTTCATTCCTTACTGCTCTGATGTACATAGGATGATGTGTTTTCCTTGTGTTGCTCAGATTTTGTATTTGCAGTAACTGTTACTTACATACAGAATGATTAATTTACCACCTACACAACCTGGCGCAGCCTCTGCTCCATCATTTCTTGAGGTGTTGCGTTCACACGTGTCATATGAGGCCACCCTGTACTCCAGGAGAGGCCCGGTCTCGGAGCACTGGCAGGGATGCACAGACGTGGAAGGAGCTGGTTCCCAGACCTCTGGTTGCTGTGCAGAACAGGGGAGCATTAGTCTCCTTTCCCCTGTGTCTGGTGTGGACAGCCTTGCCTTGCCTGCCAGCATGAGGTGCTTGACTTGTCTGAAATGGGTCGATTGAAAAGCACAGCAACCATGGTGATGCTTCCAAAGATCATGTAGTACAGTAAGCACAACAGAAACACCAGTCTCAAGGTGCAGAGGAGTCCCCCTGCCCTAATCCCTGGTACAGGTTTGACAGTGATGAATCAGAAATTGCAGCTACAGCGTTGGCTCTGTCCTCACTGGCACTGCACACTGGGTTTAGGCAAAGCATAAGAAGAGTTAATGAGGTTTAATGGATCACTAAGAGACCCGATGGGCTGTTTGTATCCCCACATCACAAGCATATAATATTACAGATTAGTTCAGCCATCTTCAAATACCCCAAGAATAAAGAAATGAAGCTGAAGTCAACATAGGCTTCTTAACATTTATTAATTAATCTATCAATTCAAGGCTGCTAATTAACGTCACACTTGGCTGCAGCACAGGAAGAAACCTACCAGCCATGATGAACATTTGACAGCCTTGTAGATACAAAAAATGCCAGCTACGCAGCTGGGAGGGTACACAGAAATCACACCCACATGTGATGCAAATCCTTCATCCTTCATCCTCTTCATCAGCCAGTAAGATATCTATGAACTGCTCCTCAGACACTGTTAGCTCCTGGCAGGCTCCCATGGCCTGACTGAGGTAGACAGCAAGTATATGTTTACACTGCAAATAATAGCACAGCCAAGTTAACAGCAGAAGCCAAGCAGGAATGCCAATGCTCTGTCTGGAAGCTACAAGAATCCTTCCTGGTCTAATGAAGCGCTCACCCCTCCCAGGAACGTGGTTCTCTCTTGGCACACCAAGCCCTGGCACAGGCTGGTGCTCCAGTTGGCCTTGGTCAGTTCTGCCACCAGGATAATGTAATACAGGGTCTGACACACAACAAAGTGTTACTGGTCTCTGATGTCCTCCCCACAATTGCAGACCAATTGGTTATCCTGAGCCCTTCCCCACTGGCACCAGGTGAACATCAGCCACACCCCATGTGGCAGTCCCATCAGCAGCAGTAGCCCTCATTCCAAGAGATCAGGGATTATTCATCTCTGGAAAGTCAGAACAGTAATGCCTAAGTAAGAACAAAAGCCCTCCCTAGCCCTTGTAAAGCTGAGCTCCACCCAAATACCACGACTCCCAGCGGGCAGATGATGCAGTGGGTCAGGCAGAGCCTGCATGGCCAACTCAACACTCATGCATTTACTCCTTGGAAACTTTGGGCTGCTCAGGTTCAATGAGCAGAGCACAGCTTCTCCCCTGCTCCCTGTCCCAGCCCCAAGTTAAGGCAGACAATTTACCAGAAGGCTCTCACTCTTCTGCAGTACAGTGAACCCAAAAGCAGGACATGTGCAGAAGTGGCAGGAACTATAGCAGGTGTAGAGCTTGCCTGAGCTCCCAAGAACCTGAAACAAAGGCAAATGGAGGGAGTGAAGTCAGAGGCAGCATTCACTTTCAATTTCCCTAACTCTTAGCCTGTGTCTGGACAGATGTCCCTTCTACAGTGACTCACTGCATGCAGCTGGCAAGTGGGTGTCACAACACAAAAGTTGTCCCAACACAATCCATCTAATCTTGAAGCTCCTCAGCTTTCTCTTCACACCTCTCTCCCTACAGGCAAGGAGTACTCCTGTACTTGCAGCAGACCTCAGCTCCAGTGACTTCCCTGCTGCTAAGAGATGAGGAAAAGGGCAGTGACACCAAGCATAGAGCCCCCTCCCCTGATCTCCCATAGCACAGCGAGCTGCCAGCCCCTCTAGGATAGATGAACATAATGAAAACTCTCATCACAGAAAACCCATTTGTGAATCCACCACAGGCCTGGGGGTGGAAGGAGAGCAGCAGTGAGCCTTTGCAGTGAAGCCTTTTCTAACCAGCTCCATTGGCTGATGGCTGCAAAAGCTCTTGCTGTTCTGCTCCCAAACCAGCTGCAGCTATTGGAATCTAGTTTTGTCTGAATAAACAAAATTGAAGTCTCCAGAGAAGAAGCCTCTCTGCTCCATCTCTGGTTTGGGAACAGCACTGCCTCCTTTTCCCACATGCTGTTCCTCTGTGAGGCTGGTACTGAGGCATATTCCCTCTGCACCATGGGTACAGGATATGGGATACTAGGTGTGGGAAGCATTCGTTTCCAGCATGGAGAGGCTGACAGGCAAGCTATGAGCAGCTGGAGCTGTCTGCGTGGTACAGGAAAGCCAACCTATGGATTATCTCTCTTTTGGTTTTCTCAAGACTGGGAAATAGCTTTTAGAAAGCTACTTTGACAGCAAACTGCTCTCCCCACTCCTATTGCAAAAGAAGGGTCTGCAAGAGCAGAACACACAGACTTCCAAGCAGAAACTTGACTCAATAGCATAGACTTCACTAATGCTCTGAGGCCTAAACTGAGTGCACTCCATGGCAAAGACACAATTACCACAGAGTATTTGCCATGATGTGTTTCTTATCTGCCACAGCAAGTGCTTTGTGCCTGCTCTGGCCCCGACAGCTGGCACTATCTCTTCCTGGATATTACAGAAAATGATGGGGATTTACATGGGTGTAATCACCAGCAGTGCCCTCCTCTGCAGACAAACCCTGGGCTCTGGTGGCACAAGGCATTCCTCTCCCACACCAGGCTCTAGATTCTGACTGGGTTTGTGGCACAAATACACCTAAATCCAAAGATAAACACAAAGAGGTGAAAAGACAGTGGAGCTCTGCAGAATGCTGCCCCCCTCCAGGACACCCCTGGCCCTCCTAAGTCCCTGCTGAGGAACATCATCCACCCTGGTCCAGAGCTGCACTTGCAAGGGGTGCCTTCCCCTGTCCCCAGGAGCTCTCTCTGCACTCCTTGCCTGACAGGTAACATTCACAAGTTTAAGCTTTCCCACAGCAGCACCTACACCTCCTAATCCCCCTTACCCCCAGCAGAATCAGGACACAAGACTCACATTCCCATTTCAGAGTAAACCATTTTGTTTTCAGTCTGGCCTTTACCCTGCACCTCCTTATACTCCAGGCTGAGCTTGTTTCACTTGTGATAAGTTTGTTTTTCTCTAGGCCCTTTGATTGTTTTTTCCAAGATGAAGGATTCTGATGGTGCCTTTCCTTCAGAACTGTTTTGCTTTGAGGAGGCGGGGCAAGACACAGACACTGCCAGATTTGGCCTGAGTTTAGTGTTCCCCTGTCCTGACCTAGATGGCAAGAATGCATCTTCTGTGTAATAAGGCAGACTAAAATCCAAAGACCACAAGAAAAAGGTGCCTCTGTTTCTGGCCAGCTACAGCCAAGCCAGGCACAGGGGTGCTCTCTTGGACCTGAGATGCTGTGACATTTCCTTCCCCTTCCCTCCTTCCAAACCTGGCACTTGCTGGCTGCACAGTGAGGAAAGATCACCTTGGTGGTGGTGTCCCTGCCAGTGTGTGAGGATGCAAGAGGCCAGCTGTGACAGCAGTAGCTAGGTGGTACGCAGAGCTATGCAGCACTATAGTCTGTGCCAGGACCTGGTGCTGAAATCTTTCATGGTGCGGCAGGATGCCAGACAGCTCTAGGTAATTAATTTAAAAAGACATAAACCAGCAGAACCCAGTAAAAGTGCAGGATGTGAGCAGTGCAAGCGACACTTAGCAGGAGGGCTAAAGCACTGCTCTCCCCCCTCTAATTGGCTTCACTCTCACAGGTCACAGCATTTCTGCAGCTCAGGCATAGCTAATAGGTGCCCAACTGCTGTCTGCTCACCACTTGACACTTGACAGCTCCACCATCAGCCACATCCACCATCTCTGCAGCAGGTAAGAATTATTTATCCCTGACCTGGAGTTACAAGGGTTGGCTTTAGTCTGCAGCATGGGCAGGTGTCATACAAGACCTTTTGGGATGATTAACAACTTTGAGTAACATCAGCACTTGAATACTCCATCGGTATTCATTGGTGCTACTCTATTACATAGCAAAGGCATTAATGCCCAGGCATTAAATGACAAATCATAGGCTTCATTTGACTGACGGCTCTTTCTTCTCCCATCTCAGTTCCTGGGGCAAGAGATGCTTACACTACAGGCTGCAGCCCTAGGGCCTGTCTGAGCAGAGCCATCTTCCCCTGAAGCAGTACCTAAGATGTACTGGGTGATAAGGAACACAAATGCATTTTAACCTGTGAAGTGTCAACATCTCAGGTTTGGCTCTGACAACCCAAAGGAGTTTCATAGTAGGACCAGCCTCATGCCACCAACAAGAAGAGTTCTCCAGATCCAGCTTGCAAGGGAGAGCACCACCACACCTGGGTGCAAACAGCAGATTTGCAAACACTTTCTGGGGAATGAGTGAAAGGGATGACTGTGCCTGTGTCGAGGCAGCTAGCTATGTATGCTCTTCTACTGCACTGGGCATGCTTCCCTGCAGAGGGGGAAGTGCACACCTGGGATACGTGTCTGCACCACACACACACATAATGAAGAGCCACAGACACTACCCAGCTACTCTTCAATGCAGGCTCCCATTCATTGTTTCAGTTTCTAGAGCCCCAGATTGTGTTCCTGTCACTGCTCCATCCTGTGGCCTCAGGGGAGGCTCTGCTCTTTGTTTCTGCATCTCAGACAGATGTGCTGAGGAAGAATTTCGCAATGGGACCAGCCTGACACCCCCAGAGAAAATATCTCTTCGGATTCCTCTTTTAATGAACTCATCAGCAGAGCCTTAATCAGAAATCAAGCTCCACTAAAGAGGAATGCTGCTTGGAAGCACTTGTGCACCTGCAGGCAGGGACTGCTTTCTGTAGGTTGCCTGTCAGCTGGGAGGACACAGGCACAGACCTTGGGTGATGCAAGGGGGCTGCTCACATCATATCCATCAGCTACCAAGTGTACTCAAGGCTGAGCTTGTCCTACATTAACTCCTGGTGATCAGCCCTGACCTACCTGTCCAGGGGTTCCTTCTCTGCTGTAGCACATGCAGTGATCAGCAACAACCCTGTCCTGCCCAGGACAGGGTGTCAGGGCTGGGGCCAGAACATCAAAGCTCTCTTGCATGCTTCTCTGAACTCCTCCATGTTTCATGAGGCTTCTACATCTAAGAGATGGATATTAAGCCTCTTCAGATGCAGGTAACTTTGCCAGGCTGCAAAATGCTGTAAGCATGTGAGCACACATTTAGGTTCCCTGGAAATACCAGAGGCTCTAAGCAGTCCCTGTCATCCTTAACACGAAAGGGTGCTAAGTGAAGGCTGTGCATCCCAGACTGCAAAGCTCTGCAACGAGAATGTGACTATTCTCTGTCTATTGGCATATTGATCTGAGCAACAGTATAAAAGGAAAGGCCTTTAAGCATTGAATTATGTGGCAGCTGCTATCTAAGGGTCCTGGCAGCAGAGCTTCTTAGGCTTTACCAAACACCCACAGGCAAGCCCTCAACTAAAATCAAAGGCTGTGTTCTTGGGCCCTGTATGTTTATGAATCATGCCTCTCTGGAGGGGCCAATGCCCTCTCCAAAGCCCCAGAAGTGATAAAGGCTCTATGTACAAATCAAGCCATGCAAGCTCTGAACATGTGAAAAATGTTTGTGTCATTACCCAGGCCTGGCTTTACAGCTCTTCTCTTACCCTAGATGACCCCAAAGCATCTCAGCACCTCCAGGGAAGGAGGGAAGGCCCTTTGCAGGGAGGATATTTGGAAATATTCTTCTTGGCTGCTACAACACTGAGCAAAGAGATCACTGGTGTGTGAAAAAAGCACAGCACCAGGTTCAGTACTGGAGGGGGTTGTGCTGTCTGAGTGGGTTAGCAGTGCTTAATTAGTAGGAATTGGGTGCTTCTTCACCAAAATCTTACGGGCAGAGGATCCCACTGCTTTATCTAGGGCACAGCACACAGTGTCTCTCTGACTCTGACCTGCTGTTGCTGCTCACTGGTGCTGAGGCACAGTAGAGCAAGAAATTGTGCATACAACAGAAAAGTCAGAAAGAAGTGCCAATGGCTTCTCTGCTCACCTAATGAGCCTCAGCTCCATCTCCAATCCTGTGCTGTAAGAAGTTTAATCTTTAGGGCTAAGGGGAGCTCTTCTCCCTAAAATGCCATTTTATGAAGATGTTTCTGGGATTCACAGACTTGGCAACAGTGAATTAGTATGAAACCCACGGATTTGGCCTACACTGCTTCCTCCAAGGCAGCAAGGATCCTATTGCCAAGCAGAGGTTAAGAGTGTTCAGGACACTGAGGATCTGGAGTGCAACAGGGAAAGAAATGCAGTGATGGCAGATAACACTCCATTGCGTAGTTTGTCAAGAGGAAGAATTGCATTTGCTGGGTGGGATGGAAGTAATAAAGCAAAATTAGCAATTCCTGGAAAACTTCCTCTGACCATGAAACCCACAAACACGTAAAAAATTGTCTTTGACTGGCTGGCAGCCATAAAGAAAATGGTAATGCACGAGGCTGTTCTAGTTCGTGGCTAATGCTTTCCAGTATCACTTCAGGAGTTTGTAAAACTGATATTCTCTCTGCGTTCATCCAAGTGCTCTTACACGTACTGCAAGTCAGCAAAATATTGGCTCATATGTCAACTGGAAACCATCAGATAGTGAGACTGAAGAGGAGCGTTTACCTGGTATGCAGTCCTTCCAGTGGGGGATGTGACTCGGGTGACAGAACGCTGATCCACCAGATCCAAAGCTGGGACAGCACATGGGCCAAATATGAACTTCAGCCTGAAAGAGAAAGTGTCTCTAGTAGGTCACACCACAAAAGATCACTTGGCTTAGACTTATCATAGGATTTAGCTCTATGGTGTCCAGAAAGCCTGTAGCCAAAGGTTCCCATTGCCCCTCAAAGCCCCACCAGTTACAGCTCCACTGATTATGCTACCAAGCAATGAAGAGCATTTGTCATTCTCAGCTCTGCTTCGTTTCACTAAGTGACCATTAATCCCTACCCTGTCCCTCCGAGGACACTCAGTTCTTAAGGACAGTCTCTATCCTGCAGGCTATTCAGACCTGGATTTTGATATTCTTAAGATAACTTCCAAATTTCCAAGCTGCTCCTAAACAGTCCCACATTTCTTTGCAAAATCCCTCTCAGATTTAATTACATGACATCTTAAAGATTTTTCTTACACAGGACATTACATCTTGTGTGTTTCTTCTTCAGTACTATGACCCAAACACTATTCTGGCTGTCTGCTGCACAAACAGGACATGAAGTGGTTCCTGTCCTGAACTAAAATGAGACAAAGTGCATCAGAGACACAGAAGTGAGTCTTTAGTCAGTCTCTATGACTGTGACACAGCGTTAGCCATGTAGGCAAGGAGATATCTTTGAGCAGCATTTCTGGCTTGACAGTCACTTTAGAGATCACTCATTACTGAAAAGGGAGGGTACGTGAAATAAGAGCCACAAGTTGTCCTTACAGTGATCTGAGCAGCCTTTTTGTTAGTATTCCCATAGTTCTTCCGATGCAAATTCTGTGCAAACAGAGCACTGGAGATTTACCAATTTATCAAACAGTGAATCTAGACTCTAAAACTGGAAACTCTGCTTCTGCCCAGCACTCTAAATACACCAGGTCTTCTTTAAGGGAAACTGTACCTTTGGCAGCAAAAGCAAGACACGCTGGAAAAGAGAAGATGCAGGAAGGAAATCCTGGGGGATGCAGTGCTGGGGTTACAGGCATCAGGGAGTGTCACACACCCAGCCCAGTTATCCCTGTTGCAGTAAACTGTCACATGAGGACAATGAGCATAAAGTTTTAGTGGGGGCAGCATCAGGTAAATGAGCACATGGAACCAGACTCACTAATTCTAAGGGGAAAACAGGTTCGTGCTCTGGGACACCTTAATTGTGTACACAGGCTGTCCTGGATGAGTTGCCCTGGGTGAGACTATTGATCAGTTGGTCTTGAATCCCACCTCCAGCCATGGCCCACACATCATGCTTCGCAGCAAAGAGAGAGCAAGGATGATACGTAGCTCCTTGAGCAACAGGAAATGTAGCAGCAGGGCTCCTTCCTCATCCCAGGAAAACTAGTTTAAACCCCAGGGAACAAATGAATCATTTTGTAGTGATTGCATCTCCTCTATCACAACTAAGTTCTAAATTATTCTTTCTCTACCCACCAAACTGCATCAATAGAAAGCTAAAGACCATCAGGGAAAATACTTAAGACACTCCGCTGCACATGACGCCACTGGATAGTGGTAGTTTTACATCTGTAATCCAGCCTCCAGCAGGGCTCAGAGACAACAAATTTATTTCAGATAAAACCCAGGGATGGCACACCCCTTATGTCACTACATCCTCCCTAAATCTGCTTTCCTTTTCCTTTGTTCCAAGCAGGGCACATCACCATGCAGGGATGCACTACTGCACAGGCTTCATGGATCAGAGAGTGCTTGGGGTGGAGTAAAGATAAGGTTGGCTAGGTTTGCTCAGGTATATGTTTGTTTCTTGTGAAACATTGCCTTTACACAATTATCTCCTCAGCCTTGGTGCTGCACATCCTGACAAGGAGTTCTTTATATCCTGCTGGTGCTGTTGCAAGAGTATATGATAAGCTCTATGTTAAATATGGACATTGCTACCTGTAGCCTATTGTCTAGACAGCTCATAGACTTAAAAGTTATTCTAGACTTGTATACCCAGCTGGTCTGAATGTGTCCCAAAGAGCTCAGGGGCCACTCAGTTAACTTTACAGACCTTTTATCTGCTGAGAAAAATCTGTGTAGTCAAGATTAGTTACAAGGATAAACAACAAGAAAATCAGCAGTGATGAAAAGATAGCACAAAACATAAGCAAGAGAACAAAAGAAAGCAGAGGAACGTTTCCAACACCAGTGAAGACACGAAGAGCCAAGGCAGAGCCCTGGCGTCTCAGCAGCATGGCTGACCTATGTGTCTGAGTCAATCTCATTGATAACAAGCCAAGCAGACAGACTTATTCCAGGAAGACCAAACTTCAGTTGCACAAACTCAAGGCAATAAGGATTGGCTTCATCTGAGGACCGAGAGGAGGTGGGTGGGGGAACACTCAACGTAAGACATTCCTTAATGATTAGGTTTGGGACTATAAGGGGGCTGAGTTTAATGAGTTTCAGTAACTCTTTCAAATTTAGGGAATTCTTTTCCCATGTACATAATTCAATCAGTCTAACAGGAAATAAATAAGGGAATGTCCAAAGGAAATTCAAAGACTTCAGAGATTTGGAAAACATTCAGAAATTAAATCAGAATTACTTCTGAGCTGCTGGTCATGGTGGATGGAAATCTGACTTCCAAGAGTTACCACCCAACCGTTATTAAACTTAACAAGGGAATTTCTTTCCTCCTTTTTTCTTTTATGACAAGAAGGAAACAAAAAGTTAAGAGAGTTGTCAAATATAATCCTACCCTTCAAAGGCCACTGTGGTCCCTGAAGAGGAAGCCAGCATGCATACCTTTCACAAGTGTTATGTTAGATAACTTTAGACTCAAAGATACCAAGACCTGAAGGATTCTTGGTGATCTCTCCTGGCTCGATTACAGGCAGGCAAGAACACAAAGTTAAAAATTAATCTGAAAAGCCTTTCTTACTGTGATAGTGCCTTTTCTCTACCTTCAATAACAATTAGTGAGGGTCTACAGAAGTTGCGAACCTTGGTTCTCTTAGAAGACCACCTGGAAATGATTGAAATATTCCCAAGCTTCAATCAACATCAGGGTGACAAAGCTGACCTGAAACCTCTTCTAAACATAAGAAAACTCTCAGGGTAATCTTCAGTTAACAATTCCCTTTCTATCGCACATGCCCATGACCCACATGGAAGAAGGGATCTCAGGATGTTGCTGTGCTCACAGTGATATGAACACAGTGGAGATGCAGCACTTCAGCAGCATGAATCATTCTGAAACACGCTTCACTCTCACGGAAAACTCATCCCAGATGTGAGGGTGGACTCAGAGCTCAGGTTAAACATTCCAGGTTTCTGCATGTTTAATCCACCCAAATTAGAGCAAGACATTACGGGAGATTCAGCAAAATAGAGAATTTAATGAATCTCTGGAAAAATCCTTGAGATTGTCTCTTTGGACCTTCATTTCCACTACTACATAGCAACTCTGCATGAGAAACACATACTGGTCAACACGGAAAAAAACAGTAGTACTATGACAGCAGATTATCAACTGCCCTTTAGCAGGACACCTGGGACAAGAGCTGAAGCAAAGGATACTCACCCCAGAAGCAGGTCATCAGGGACTGCAACAAAAAGAAAATGAAGTATGAGTTTGCTGAACTTTCCCACTGTGAGAGACATCAATATCACAGGCAGGCTGGGGTCTCCCTAATGTGCTCTACAAGGCCACATAGGACTGCAGTACTCCAGCCATCCTCTCCAGCCATCAAAAAACAAGGAGTAGCAAAATGATCAGCTGTGGTAGTACCAAAGCATGTATCAAGTACAGCAATCAGAACCACAAGGATTAATTTTTAAAAGAAATGCAGAATTCCTAATCCACCTACTTTTGTAATATCCTGCTTTTAAAAGCATGCAAGAAAAGGCATAGGGCCTCAGCATCTTTCTCTGCCACTTTAAGAAGCTGGTTAAAAATATATATATTAGTTTCCCTGAAACTCTCTTGGCATGAGTTGAGAACTCTGGCATCAAACCTTTAAAAATGTTGTTCTTTTCCCAGCACAGTCTTGCAGGGCGCCACTAGTTTATAGCTTTTAATACAGCCACAGAAACACAATGTCTTCACTTATTGGAACTTCTTGTTAAGATGGAAAGTTGCACTTAGGAAAATTTGTTTGTTGCAGTTTGGGCTCTGATCACCCAATCTGATCTTTCTGTTATCACTAATAGGACACCGTGTACTGTGTCTCTGTATTCCAGTGGAAGATTGGGACTTTTGAGTTTAAAATCCTTTGTTCCAACAATTCAAGGTATTCCCTATGATTTAAGCTTTTGGTTTGACTTTACCAGCTTTATTCTAATTTAATACTCCAAAATGACTGATCAGTTTGTTTCTGCAGTTATGTCACAGTGTACATCTTAGTGCTATTTTGTTTTAAGGAGAAGTATACCTTAAAAGAATGTTGACCTTTTTTTTCCCTTCCTAGTTTACAACAGGATTTATAAGGCTCTTCTAAAAGTTTACATGTAGATTTTGGATCTACTCTAACCTGACAGAAGCCATATTGCAAGCATGTAAAAAAGCTGTTAACGTGGTCACTCTGCCAGTTTAGACATTAAATCTCTGCTCATTCCCCACTCACATGTAGTGCTCAGACCTCTCTGAACATTTATTTGCTTGGGTTTAGTGCAGTTAAAAACACTCCCTTCCTTAGGAAGAGCCATTCTGCACTACTTATTATGCAAACACAAAGACTAATATTCTTTCAGCAGAGATTACAGAACTACTTTAGTAATCCGAAGTGCAATGAAGGTGATTGTTCTTATCCACCTGTGAGAATTGGCCAAGATCTAACTACTGGTTTATGCTTGCTTCATTCAAGCAACCGGAAAGTTGTTCTCTGCCCTGGCTCACTAACACCACACCCTCTGCCGGTCAGTCGTGAAACATCATCGTTTCTATGAAGATTTCCCTTTTAACTCTCGGTTTCAAATTAGTGAGTCTATAAAAACAGCAGGACACAGACACAACAAAATGCCTGCCTAGAAATATGTAAAGCATCATCCCTTGAATGCAACTACTTGCACTACAAACTCAAAGCAAGCAGTATCTTGAATGCAGGTCCCACATTCAAAAACGTGTCCAAACTGGTCTGATTTCCAAAAAGGCCTGACTTCAAGAAGGGGTATACTCCTTATTATATCTGTGCTTCAAACCCCTTTGTGTCATCTGCACACAGGGACAACTGGAAACACCCAATAAATCCTGCTGCTCCCGAAGGTGAAGGCTACCCAGTAGGCTGGAGATGGGAACCAGGGGATGCCAACAACCCTCACTGCTCTCTGAAGGTTATGACTTGCCCACCGCCTGCTGAGACGGTTCTGTTTTTTCTTTACATACCGTGTGAGGTCTCCTTAAAAGCCTTTTTGATCTCTTTCAAAAGCTCTTCTGCTACTGCTGACAGGGTACTGTCCATCTCATCAGCTCTGGTCTCCTGACTGGAAGGAAGGCAGAAGAGAACAGTCGGAATCATTACACTGCAGATACCATAAACCAGGACAGGTTAACTGGGCACCACTACATCTCAACCCTGCAATGAGGCCAAAAGCATCCCCACCAACATTTGAAATGTGTTTTTTACACGTTCTCAGAACAAAGGGTTTCTCCACAACACAACGGTGTCTCTCGGACTCCCCCCCAAGTATGAACACACCCCGTGGAACCGGACGAGGGCACACGGCTGGCAACAGGGAGAGGACCTGGCCTGGGCCGCTCTGGCCGCTGCCCGCTGATCTTTCGCGGAAGGGCCGGCAGTCTCCTGGCCCCAGCAGCGGGAGTCCAGCAGCGGGAGTCCAGCAGCGGGAGTCCAGCAGCGGGAGTCCAGCAGCGGGAGTCCAGCAGCGGGAGTCCAGCCAGCACCGCCCGCTCCCCACCGCCATCCCCGGAGGCTCCCTCGTTACGGCGGAGCCACGGCGGAGCCGCGTCGGAGCTATTTAGATCGGCCGGTCCTGGAACAGAGGCCCTGGGTCCGGGCCTACCTGTACCTGCACCGCCATGAAGGCACGTCTCCATAGCAACACGCGCCCTTTGCCCCACGTGACGCAAGACGCACATCACGTGTCTAGTGCGAACCCTTAAAGGGCCCGCGGGGGACGATGTTGGCGGCCGCGCTGCCGCGAACCCTGAGTCGCTTGTCCGCCCGGCGCTACCCTGCGGGGCTTCGGCCACCCCGGGCCGCCTGGCGCGGCGGGGCCCGCGGGGAAGAGGGCAGCGGCAGGACCGGGTTTGAGCGGCGGCGATGGGCCCGGCCGGTCGGAGGTGCTCTGGGCTTCCTGGGAGGTGAGGCGGGCCTCGGGCTGCGGGCCGCGGCGTTGTGTTCCCGGGTGGCGGTCACCTTCGGCCCGCAGCCTTCTCCCTCTTCCCCAGGGACGCTGAGGAGGACGGCGAGGACGCCATTATCCTCCTGCTGAAGAGAGCCAAGGTGAGGCGCCGTCCCCTGCAGGGCCTGGGACATGGTGGGTGTTAGCTCGGCGGGGGTATCCCGGCCCGTGAGCTGCCCCCCCGGCTTTGCCCTGTGTCTCCGCAGCTCAGCGTCATGAAGGGTGAGCTGGGGGAGGCCGAGAAGCTTCTGCACGAAGCCCTGCGGCTGTCGCACCAGTCGGATAACAGGAAAGCCATTATCTACACTTACAGCATGGTGAGGCTCGGGGGGCTGGTAGGGACCACCATGTGTAGTGTCTGCTTCACGTTAGAAGGTGCTGTGAGGCTCTGAGTTCCCCAGTTCCCTGGGGCTGTGGTGGAGCTGTAGGTAGAAGGAAGTGAGGCAAATCTCTGCAGTCTTTGTGGAGCTTCGGCACTCTGTCTTTTCCAGATGGGAAACGTGGCCTTCATGCAGGGACAGCTGGATAATGTGAGTAACTCTGGTTTTTACCCTCTGAATTTTGAGGCTGACATCTTGTGCAGGGGCTGAGTCGTGAGGCAGAGGCCTCCCAGTAAAAATCAGTGATCTGCCTTGGACCCACAGTCCTGTAGAGTATGTTCTGCTAAGAAAAATGCTTTTGCAGATAGTTTCTGAGCTCCAGCATGGTGCTGAAATAAAGGAATACTTATTACTGTCAAATGCCACAGTGAAGCACTTAGATGAGTGTCCCAGGATGAACCTGGGAAAGCCCTGAAGGCACAAAAATGTGGTATACTCATGGCTGCTGTAGCAATCCTAACGTAGAAACTGAAGGGACCTGCTACTTGTTAGTATGTTGGACTCTGGTTAGCTTTTCACTTCTACCAGATTTTGATGTACAGTGTAAATGCAACAAACAGGTTTTTCCCAGTAGTCAGCCTTTGTAAAGGGTAGAGATCTTTTAAGTGCTGTTATTCCCCAACGTTCTCTTCAAAATTCTCATTGCAGGCAGAAAAGCTCTACAAAGCAAGTATGAGCTATTTGCTCGCAGGGGACACGAAGGAGGTATGCTCTTCTGATAAAGGCTTTCAGCTGGAAGTATTAACAGTGGTACATGTCTCTTTGGTCTGTTTCTTGTGCTGTAATACCTCCTACTGGAAACTGGCAATACTAGCTATGAGCTTGCTGGCTTCTCAGGAACTTCCTTCAATGGATGGTAGTACTGGAGAGAACAGGATGGGGATTTTTAAGATCTAAACTTTCACTCTGACAAAGTAATGTTTCTACTGGGGAGATGCAAAAAGAATAACAGTTGCATTGTGTGTCCTCCTGGCAGGATGACAATGCAATCCTTGAGATGTCCCTCAAGCTGGCCAGTATCTATGCTGCTCAGAAACAGTGAGTTCCTTGCTAAAGGCATCTTTTGCTTTCATCTCAGCTTCAGAGTGGCAGTGGTATCAGAGAACAGAGTGCCTGAGGAAGCTTTGATGTGGACAAGATGCCATCAGCATAAAGGTTCCCATAGGCATGATACTCATAGGTTCCCATAGGCATGCCTACTCAGTCATGTAGCAGGGCCTGCTACAGATTGCTGTGAGGACCTGCCCAGCTTAGGGCAGAAGCAGCCAGAGAGGCATCACTTAAAAGCCTTCTTTCCTGTGAGGTGTGGATCTGAAGCAGTTGGTGGCTGGTACCTTGTAGCTTTGTTTTTCAGTGGAGCATTGAACATGGGTTGCCTTAGCTGGCCTTGTCTGGAGGGAAGAGGGGCCCCTTCCACCTCTGCACAACAGGCAAAAAGGGTCCTGTGAAGGGGAAAAGTTGTTTTGCAGGCCCTGTAGAATGAGGGATTGAAGGTGTTCACATGCATCCCTTCAGGGGATGGAAGGAGCTTTGCTTTGCTCAGTTTTTGTACTTTGCAGGCACAAATTAGCCCTGGCTGGCTATGAGTTCTGCATCCTGACCTTAGAGGAGAAGATTGCCAAGCAGAAGGATTTGCCTGAGGATGTCTTACCAGGTAGGACTGCCTTGTCTGCCAAAGGCTTCTCATCTTCTCTCCATTTCCCTCTCGTTGATGTTTCTTTCCAATTGCCTAAGCACCATCTTCATGTCAGTCCATTGTCTCCACACTGCATGAGTTTCCTGCTCTTGTAGGATGGAGACTCATGCTTGATCTTGTAGAAATGATCACTTCCACTCCTCTCTATTTGCAGCTGAAGAAAAGGCCAATACCCGTCTCTTGCTTGGGATGAGCCTAGACTCCTATGCTCGCTATCTCCTAAACATTAACCAGCTCCCAGCGGCCCAAAAAATGTATGAGAAGGCTCTGCAGATATCAAAAGATGTTCAGGGAGAGACTCATGCACAGGTGACTTGTATAATGGACCACTAGGGAAAGAAAGGCTAAGCTCCCAGGGAATGAGGCAGCCTTAAAAGCAATTTTGCTGGTATCAACCATACATAGCACTAAATTGGGATCTGCTTTCTTGCCAGGAAGAATGAGCATGCAGCATGTTAATACAGAAATACAAGACACTTTCTTACTGAAAGCTTCTCTGGGAAATACTGCTTTTACTAGTGTGATGGGAGTATGATGGTGGTGCTTGTCATGCCCCAGACCTCTATACACAGGTCTTGCTCTGAGGTTTCCTTTTCTGTCCTGATGCAGACTGTGGTCCTGATGAGCGACTTGGCGACTGTATTGGATGCCCAGGGGCACCACGATGAGGCATACTCCTATGTGAAGAGAGCAGCAGAGCTGGCAAAGGAAACTCAACACCCTGAGGAGCACATGGTGTTGAACAACCTGGCAGCAATTCTGATGCACAAAGGTAGGTAGATAAATGTCTGGCTTCTGCCACTGTGCTTGTGCTCACTGCAGACACCTGTATTGTAAGAACAAAGTATAGTGTTATTTTTGTGTTGCTATTTGTAGTTTAAGTAGCAGGTCTGCTGACTTTGTGTAGCAACCTGTGTGGTGTTCAAATGGAATTCAGCTGCTGAAGGAATCCTGTCCAAGATAAATGCAGTACTGGTGCATCTGACTAAAAAATGTTGCCAAGGGATCTTGTTTCCCTTGTTCTGTATGTGCAGTAACTGGTTCCAGAGGAACAGAAGACATGCTGGAGACTTGTTTCTATGAAATCTTAATGCTGAAGCAGCACTTAGTTCCATCATCATTGCTGCTGTCTTGCTTTCATAATTGACACCCAGTTCTGTATGTTTTCTGAACTTCCCTAGTTCTTGATGTATTCCAAGAGTCTTTGTTTGTCTTTTTCCTCTTGATACAGAGGACTTTCTGCAAGCAAAACAAGTGTACAAAGAAGCTCTCAAGCAGGCACAACAGAAGGGAGATGCTGCATCTGTTCAGCATATCCAGGAAGAACTAGCTGAGCTGGCTAAGAGGAGAAAGGGCTCCAAGTAAGCTTGGCCACAGAGTTCAACCATGAGGTGGCCAGCAGCAGCAAGGGCTGGTCAGTACAAGCAGCCTTGGTGCAATTCTCCAGGGGAACAGCAAGGAGTTTAAGGACTACGTAACAAGAAGGGCTGCTATTACCTAACAACTTAGCCTAAAATAAAGTTGTGAAATCTTAACTGTGTAGATTTGTGGTGTAGTCTATGGTTAGTGAGCTACTATGCTAGTGATTTAACTTTGTCT
>JAVHNF010013079.1:0-12525 GCA_034783455.1 Micropsitta finschii
AAGCTCAACAATACTTAACGTGTAAGTGTGCCCATGAATACGTACACAAACACACGCACATGCATGCACGCACACAACAAGATTAGAGTCAGGTCCTTTGGAGGAGGCTCACACCAAAAAAATTAATAGAAAAACCGTGTTTGACAAGAAGAGTCTGTTTAACGCAGGATTTAAGCAAGGCTCTTTCATTTGCATAGATCACTTACAGCAACAGCAATTCATTAAATTCTCCCATAAAGATTGTGCTATATTCTGTCTAAAGCGACACATTCCTTGCAGATCACAGTGCCTTTCTCATGCTGCTAATAAGATAATCTGTTACATGAGGCTTACAAATCCATTTAAATTGATTTTAATTAATGAATCAATCACTAGCCACTGATGACTTGGTCTACAGACAGCAAGCAATTGAAAGCCCCAGGCCCCTAATCCCAAACCAAAATCCACATTAGAGCAACAGGACATCTCTCTGATTGAGAGTAATACAAGGATGTTCAGTTCATACACATTTAAAGTGTATGAACTTGATCAAAATGTATCTCCAGATCTTATGCATTACAATTCCCATATTCAGGACTGTTCAACTAGGAAAACGTTATTAAATCATTTACATTTCTTTGCAAGTGAAACAAATGAAATCAAGCACAACTACAACCAGCTTCTAGACTTTCAGATGCTTATTCCACTTTAAGGTTTCTTTTGTTTGCTCTTAAACAATCAGTTGTTTAATACTAATTAATAGAAAATTGTACTTCATATGGTCATAAACATGAACAATGCCTTTTACATACACTTTGATCCTGTGAAAATTCACTGCTGTTTTCCACTGCTAAAGTGCTTAAGTTTTCCCTTAAACAGAAAACAAGAAATATTTCTGCCCCAAAAGCAGCAAGCAGAAGCAGCATAGAGAGCATCCTTGTTATTTCAGTAAGTAAATTATTATAATTATTGTTATTACAAGAAGTTAATTACAATGCAGTGAGTTAAATCCACAATAGGTGGTGTGATGCTGAACACTGAAATCCCTAAAGCACCAGCATCTGGCTCCAATAGCAGAGAGGACACACCTGAGCGAGGCTGCTTCTCCTACAAACAGCTGGTGCTCAGCACAGCATCTTTGCATAAAGCACCACTAAAAAACTATGCAAGAGAAAGAAAGGAACGATCCATGCCTCACCAGGAGCCTCCTTCCTGGATATAAGCATCTAGCCCTTCTTTCAAAGGCTGCTGCTTTTTCTTTAAATGTGACAGAGAAGGTAGGCTGAGACAAGCCAGCTTGCCTCCAAAACAGTCTAGCTGTTTATATAGCTACACTCTGCTAAGCCCAAGCCACTCTGTTCACATGATGCTCTGCACTGCACAAGCCTGATGGCACAGATCTCTGCTTGACTGTTCTGAGCGCCCCTGCGTGATACAGACTTGCCTCCCGAAGCAGAGCAGCAAGTACTTGGACAAATTTAGTATCCAAACCTGACAAACTGACAGCTCTACAAAGGTCCTGTACCAGAGGTGTTGGTGCTGTGAGAACTGCAGTTGCTCTGTTTACATTTTTTCTGAATGCTATCTTCACCTTCATGGTTCAATAAGCATCCCGATGAATATTCTAAGACAAATCTCAATCTCTCCCCAGTCAACGAAGCAGCTTGCTTGGGTGCTTGCTGCCATGTCGAAAGTCCCAGCAACAGACGAGGCACCTCAGGCACATTTCCATTATGACAAAACACACGAAGGGGCCTGTCTCTGAATGGATGCTACCAGCCCCACTGTGGGGCAAAAAAGCAGCTGACATGGGCATCAGAAGAGTGCTCATGAAAACTGTGCTGATGCAAACATGTCAGTTAGGAGAGAAGAGTCTCTTCCTCTCCCTCCAAGGCAACCTCCTCCATAACTCAAACAGTCCTTCAAAAGCTCCAATGTCCTTGTCCAAGCAAGGGATTGACCCTTTCTGGGTCTTTCCCATGGGCACGGAGTTACATAGAGAGAGGGAGTGGGAAAAACCCATTATGGATATGGGTCTCCACACGCAAAGGATCTCTCGCCACTCAGCTGCCTTCAAGGTGGTCTGCATTCCGTCCCTGTTCGCCCACCCGATCCTCCTCTGTACTGCCTGACAAACACAAGACTCAAGCAGCACCACACCGAACACCAGTACGGGATGACATGTGTCAGCCATTTGGCTCCAAACTTTTAAATGGCCATTACACCGAGGTCGATTTACCAACACTGAACTGCACCAACTAAGAAAGAATGCAACTTGTAGCTTGCTTTATTAAAGCAATTCACACGTTATCCAATACAAAAGATATTGCCTAATGTTCAATCACTGTTTAAGAGCTCTCTATTTGTTTCTAATCAATATTGCATATACAGTTCACCCAATGCTGTCAAAGGTAGCTTTTTAACACAGTACCTGATTTATTGCTCTCAATACTTGTGTTCTCCCCAGTTTGTTATGAACAAACGATTTTTTGGAGGGAAGAACAAAAAGAATAACTAAGGAAGGTAGGTTTGGCTTTTATGTGCTGCTAATTAATTAGAGACTTAAATTAACCAAACAATAAGTACAGGATATCAAACTATCTTTCCTAATATTTAAGGAAAATATAAAATGGTGAATACTTTCAAGGCTTAAAAACATTAAGATCAACATTGTACCAAACCTGAATCCGGCCCAGTTAGCCCAAAAGGGTAAATACTGCATCCCCTTGCACAGATGTCATGGTGTACAGGCACTCCACATTTAAAGAGACAGATTCCGCAGCCAACAATGCTCCACTGACACAGAGACAATCAATGTGTCCTTGATTATGAGGAGGCAAACAGTTTTCACTACAAAAAAAGAAGACTGAAAAACAAATCATGTGTTTTTATTTTACAAGTTCCAAGTTTGGGTTGGTTTTTTTTCAAGCCCTTTTGGAACACTGAAGCAGAATAAAAATAGTTTGTTGCACAAGCATGAAACAAAGTAACTGCTAAATAAACACTTTAATTTTACTCCTTTGTTTTCAGCTCTTATTCCTATTCCTCTTCAAGAGTTGGATGTTACCACTAAAATATCTTCATGTTTTCTGGTAAACTGATTAAGTGGGTTTTGTCCAAGAATTGTGCCCTAATGCGTTCCCTCTATTTCATATTCTGAATATCACTGCTGGAAAATGTACTGCAGCACAGAATGTAGTATATGGCAATATATCCTGACATTCAGATCGAGACCACAAATTATAAACAGTTTCAGCAAATTGACTTGAGTGCCTTTGTTCCTCAGACATACATCTTCCTATTGCTTACAAAAGCAGCATATACTAACCACTAACACTGCTATAGCCAGTACTGGGAAAGGAAGTTATTGAAGCCTGGATTTCCTGCTTTCAGTTGTAGCCAAGAACTGTGAGGCTTGTAGTGGTTTCAGGAACTGACTCATCTAATGATTCATGGATAAGATACTGGTTTTAATATATTTCTGATCATAAGACTCAAACTTCAAAACCAGTGATGCTTAATTTTCAAAGTAAAAAAGTACATAGACCAAGTAAACAAATATTGTCATGGGACACTGGCTAATAATTGTAAATGTGCTGTACAGCGCAGTCTGCTTTAAAAGAATAGTATGTTAGACTTCCTGGAAATACATTTTGAGACAGTGTTGACAATGAATTCAAAATCCACTGTCAAAACCTGAGTACTTCTGCTGCGATCCTGATACAGCTGAAATCAAGTGGAGGACAGGTGGGACATCAATGACATTTTTGGGTGTACTCTTAAGCACACACGTATGTACTGGTACACATTAATCAATGAATCCTAGAGAATCCTATTGTTAATGCACATGGTTTCTTTAGCTGTGCATGAAAAGTATCATTAAAAAAAACCAATAGCAAATCTACTGGTAACAACAGATTTGGGTGTTCAAAACAACAGGAAAGTTTTGTTTCAGGAGCGACTGGCGCTGCAGAGATCAACCTTAAAGCAAGAACTAACACTGGACTTTAGCACAAACACATGTGTTTTGTGCTCATTCAGAATTCAAACCCAGACATTTTTCATGCGTTTAGTTCTTCCAGAGGGAAGCATGCCCTCCGGTGCATCAAAATGCTTTTTGCCCACAACACAGATCTCATCAGTATGCTGTAACTTGAACTGCCAAGGCTCTTGCACCTAAAAAGTAGCTTGTGGTGGCAGCTTAATTCTGCGAGGCTCATGTATGGAAAAGTACTGGTTTACTTTTTAATTTCTGAACTGCAAGCTGCAGCTACTCACACGCTATGCACAGTGTGGCGGGGAGGGAGGGGGATGTTAGCATTGCTGTTGCTATATTTCACCATGTGCACAACCAGCACCGAAAAGAGAAAACAAAATGCATGTTGCTTGGAGAAAGGGAAAAAAAAAAGGGGAAGAAAAAAAACCCCCAGCAGTTAAAACAGTTGACAAGAAAAGGCCAAAGTGCGCTCAGTGGCTGGCAGTCATTTTATGGCTATAGTCCTACAGCAGATTTACTTAGATGACGTCAGTGGCTCCAATCCAGCTTTTCTTTGGTAGCATTTACCACTTGCCTCTTGAAGCCTCCACTATGCTACAGAGCAGTAGACCATAATCAAAATTCCCTTTGTGAAATAGAGTTTACCTCAGGGCACAGAAGCATTGCTAGCTGAATTGCAGGCTCTTCACCCTGCACTGCATGCCCAGAAATAAATAACCTACAATACTGTACTTTCCTTAATACAGAAGGCCCATTAAAAACAGCCTGCTACCTCAGAAAGGGTTCTTTAATTTGTTTCCAAAATCTCAGGGGCCCAAATATTAGTTAATTTTCCAAGCAACCAAGAACTATGATAATTCTACTGCCCCTTCCACTTCTTTGTATTGTTTTCAGAGATTTTGGAAGATAAAGTTATTTATGGATCATTCCTTCACCAACCAAAAAATATTACTAGAGCTAGAAGCTAAAGCAAATTAGAACAGGAAGCCGCATATTTTAAAACTGTCTTTCAAACGTGCCCCCTTCAACTGCTTATCTCCAGCTGGTCAGTAAGCATATAGTAAATATGCCAAGAAGCAGAGCAAGAAATTGCTATGCATAAATAACAGTCCATTTCAAAAGCCAAATGCACGCTATCTGGAGCTATGGATTTTCTACCCCAAAACAATGACTGGAACCAAAGAAACCAGTTGAGCTGATACCAAATCAACTAAAAATTCACAGGCTCTGAAGTTTAACCTTCAAACACCCCTCCCCAAAAAAAGCCAAAACAAAGAACAAACCCCATGACCATATGAAAGGTGCATCTTACTGTACTAAACAGATTTGTCACATTTTAATGGGCCCACCAGTCCAAAGACAGCCATACTCATTATGGTGATAACTAGACATAATAGTGGACTAAAAATTGCATCTCGCAGTTAAGCTGTAAGGAATTACATGTGAATAAGATGTACACGTGCCTCACAGGGAACTGGAAGCCTAAATACTTCTCCTTTCCCAGCCTCTTCTCTTACCTTCCCCTTAGTCACACCAGAATGAGAGATCACAGGTCTAATTTGCAATGAGCCAGGAGACAAAAAATGCTATTATCATCCAACTGCATGAGCCACGTCAAGGACTTGAACGATAAATCTGAATTTAAAGCAGATTTCAAAACTGAGGTGACCCTCGAACCAGCCCTAAGTGGACAGATGCTAGCATTTCATGTCTCTGCAGAGAAACTAAAAGCCTCTGTTAACAGCCCTAGATAACAAGCCAAGGGCTGAAATCCTTTCTTTTTTGATGCAGGTGCCCATGTTGGTTTGGGCACAGAGGCAAAGTGGAAGCATCACCCCTCATTTCAACGCCCACCTGGCTGGCCTCTAGGTGCTCTGCCAGCTCCTGCATCTTTCCATGCAGCGAGGTGTTAAAGAATGGCCACTGTTCCAGACTGTCATATTACTCTGTTCCAAAGGGACAGGAGAAAAGTTTTCTTCTCTTTGACCTTCTTTCATTGCTATAAAAGTGGCACCAGCAAACAGATTTAGAAGGTGATTGTAAGTTTCTTTGACAGAGAATCTGGTCCTTTTATTGGTCGTTAAGGATCCTGGACATGAAAGGCATTGTACAAGTACAAGCAGTTCTTTCTTTCCAAAAGCCAGTTCAAGAAAGAAATGGAAGCAGTGTGGTGACTGGGATGGGCAAAGGGACCCAACAGCAAGAACACATCCACGAGCAGCAGAAGAGAGAGGATAAGGAGGACCTGGCAAGGTGGATAGCAAAAGGAAGGAAATAAAATGCCTGATCAAGCACTGTCCAAGAGCAAGTAAGTGCATACCCAAGTTAAAAGGAGGGTCGAGGCAACCAGAGACAGATGCAGTGCCCTGTAAGAACAGCAAGACAGAGCCTCCGGGGCTAAAGACACAGAGGAATGTGCTGCAAGGTCAGAGAGCAACAGAGCCAGATCCAACCCTAAGGATATCACTTCAGCATTGAATGGAAGCCTCTATCTATGGTTTGATACTTTTCCTGCAACAAAACAATTACAGCCCAAGAAAGGCGAGTGTAGGGGAAAGATGAAGGAAGTCCCATTGAAACTTCAAGTCTTCTACAAGGCTTTGAGTTGATTGTGGAGAAAGAAGAAATAAAACAATCTTCAAAGATCAGCTGGGAGCAGATATTGGGACACGATTTATTTTAAAGGAAAATTCTTTTAAAGAAGAGTAAAATTAGATGCTGAAAAAGTAACCGTTCACAGAATTTTACCTTTTAGTTTGAACTGTAAACCAGCTTGAGGACACAGAAGTGTGTGCTCATGGTGGTGGCAGATTAAATACGAGTAAAATTTCCTTTCTCCCATTAATTAATGTCTCCAAACACTGCATATTTTTTAATTGAGATATACGTAACAGAGGCTTTAATCCACTAAACCTCTATGAATTTACTTTTCCTTCCAAAGTCTGTTCTGACATTTTCTCCCCTCAAAACCAAAATGTCATTCCTGAATTATAGTCTCCCAACAGAAAGACAACCATGAAAAAAACCCCAAACACCAAAACCCCCAAAAAAGCCAGCTAATCCCAAAAATAAAAACCATTGTTCACAGCACCATGAGGTGAATGAATGGCAAGAGATTCCACCAAGGGAATAACTGTGACGTCTATAATGCTAAGGAATAATTTGGCACCAAAAATACCCAATGCCATACTGGTTGGTGATTCAAACATAAAGCATATCAAAACACTGCTGATAAGCTAAATTAACAGATAGCTTATCTGAAGCATATACTAGCCATATGGTGCCACAACTTCTGTTGCCTGTTGCTCGCATAACAATAGGCTACTGCAGTCTTAGACTGGAAGCACTATTTGACAAACTGTCAGGAGCATTTTCGTTTCTCGCAGAGCTCTAGGGCAATGGCACACTTGCCTATTTGCTTTGGGGTTGGTGTTTTTTTTTAAACAGGTGAACAAAGAGTAAACCAGATGTCAACTTTAGAAATCGAGCTGTCTGGATCAGGAGATTCAACAGAGGCAGGCATACTGCTACAGCTCAAATGGAGACAATGAGCTTTTCTACAAACATTCTGGCCTAGGGGAGTGGCTATTTAAAACACTTGGCTTCTTTTATTTCAGCACTATGGAAGTGAATTCTGCTCATAAGTGCCAGCTCAAATGAAGTCATTTTGTTTCGCCGGGGCTTTCTTTTGCATTTTAGAAACGTAGCATGTACTGTAGTAAAGGAAAAGACAAGTATGGAAAAGAAAAATAAACTTCTTTTTCAGCTAGAAGCTGGGTAAAATGGGGGGGGGAGAAAGCAATAATTTGATCACATGCAAAAAAAGAAAGGATAATTTGAGTGCAAGTTAAATGAAATTTATTTTTCCCTCATTGAAAAAGGGGGAAAAAACCAAGGAAAAAAATTTGAATGCTTTAGAGAAACCTCATATTTAAAACCGCCTCAAGCTTCATGAAGACAAGGTGTGAATACTGATGGATAAGGAAGATTTGCAATGAGACTTTAATTTGTTACAGACACGATCAGTTAATACTTAAAAAAAAAAATATAAATAAATGTCTTTTTATTTAAGAAAATGGAATCTTTGTCACTTACTTGGTATTTGAGGAAAAATATTTCAATAACAACACAGTAATCCATTCAATCGTTTAAAAAACCTGACAAAATAAAAACTACTATCAACCAACATATACTATGGTCTGTGGTATTCAATTATGGAAATGTGCTTTTAGTTGTGTTCTCTAGTAATGTGAAAGACATAATAAGAAAACCAGATAACTTGCTGTTCTAATAATCTGTTCTGCTTTGATAAGCAGTTACGGGAACATATTTATTTTCTGACTTATACCCAGCTAAGTATGTAGCATTTTTAGATTATCTTTTCAAATTGTTCTTGAACATTCCCAGTAAAAAAAAAACCAACAACCAAAAACCTCCTTTCATGTTAAGTTGAGATTGCACTTGAACTCTTTCCAACAGCCAGAGCTGTACTGAATTATGATAATTAGAAAGCTGTGCGCATAAAAGGCAGCACAGTTGATGCATTTAAAAAAGTTCATGCCAGAGAATATAAGTTCAATATGTTCTCACATAATTAACATTTCCCATCATTAGCAGCAGTTTTCAGTTCATGTATCTGTAAAAACAACAGCACTCATCGTTTTAGATTCCCAGTCAATAGCATTTTAATAGTTTTACACATAATCCTAAACTTTCCTTCCAGCACACTGAGATTTCACAGCCTACCTTCTGACCTGCTAGCAAATAAACTTGTGTTTTGTGCTCATGTGCTTCTGCTGCCACACAGACAAACTCTGATTTGAAAGTTTACTGAAGAGCAAGTAACAGCTGGAAACCTAAGATGGCTATTTGGAAAGGTACACCAGAATGGAGAGAGAATAATCGTGTTGTTCCAGTAAACAAGGACTAGCAGACAAAGAACAAAAAGTTGTAGGTGATACCTTCAACTGGACAGGAGCCAGACTAAAACAGGCTGCCTCTGAAGAACCCAGGCACAAGCTGGAGGGACTAGGAAATGGGGTTGAAGCCCTGCACAAACCAGAGAAGCATCTATAAAGCCTTTACACTGCGGATTTTTATCGCACTCTAAACACACGTACAAAAATTCATCTAACAAATAAGGGCATATAGCACATGATGGGTTACACCAAGACATTCACAGACTTCCTGTGTAGAATATCTCAAATTAGTTGTTAGGAGCCAGATCTGACCTAGGCTCGTTGCCTTCTTTCTCTTCCCTCTACTCCTTCAATCCCTGTATTTTAAAATCAATGTAATTCTGGTGGAACTTTAATAACCTGATAGAGCACAGAAGTTGCTGAATCTGCATCAACACAGAGAGAACTTTTGGCTTTACCAATAGTAAGATAAAGCTTACAGTGACTGCAGCGGGATCAGGACTTCACAGAAAAACAAGAAAGGTTTGGGGTATTAGAATAGAGTTATTAAATTAGAAAAGTCCTATCTGAATTTTATGTGACAAATCCAAGGAGCAGATTTGAAGTTTGTGCCTCAAAGGATTGAAGTCTGCAACTTTTCACTCTCTTATGTTTTGGAAATGAGCAATCATTAAAACCAAACACAAAATTATTCCAGGAAATATTATTCCATCCTTGTTCCACTTGCAAAAGTCAAAAGGAGTTTTGTGCAAGAACAGAAAGCAAGATACGGTCATAAAGTGGGAATTTACTGCAGAGATTTTTCTTCTCAAAATGTGTCTTCAGTGTGGCTTGCAGTCGGTTGGCTTTACAATAAATAATGCCATTAATGCATTCATACATCACAGGATGCAATTTAAATTGTACAGTACTTGCTTAAACTGCCACAAACCCTCTAACAGCCATTTCTGTCAGGGAGATGATTTACCTCTTGCAGGTTCTAAAACTTTGTGGGGACTCACTTAAAGCATTATTTTTTTTAAGAGTGAATTAGTGTAGTTTGGGAATATGAAACATTCCTACTTGAGGCAAGCATTAATGACAAAGTGCAGCACGGTGACAAAACAGTAATTAAATCTCAAATCCCAGAAATAAGCAACTACGATACCTCTCATGCAAAAGTAGGTCTCCGATGAACTGGGGACCTCAAAATCCTTTTTAAAGCGCTGATTTGCATCCTCATTACAGCCAATGCAACACAGCAACAGGCAGTATTAAATTAATGGAATTAACCTGAATTTAGACCAGATTTTTAAGTCAGGCCTCACCTCAACTGCACAATGGAATTAGTGACCAACTTTTGACAGAAATCTGCCTGCAAGTTTTAAACAAGTTACAAGCAAAGCAGAATGTAAACCCCATGCAAAAAATACTTAAAAGCATGTGTGCCAAATCTGTTATTCTTTTTAATCAAAGACACAGAATAGCACCCATGTCCTTCTTTAGACACCAAATATCATACTAACCATGTACATAAAGCATATGCTGTAAATATCTTAGTATTTGATCCGGCAAATGCTTATTCCTATGAGTCATCCCAGTCACTTTAACCTGAGTAAGAATTGGATCTAGCAAACCTTTTCTTCTTAAATGAATAATTTCAGAAAGGCAGTTTTTAAACCATCTCTGGAAGGATGTAGCATTAATATTAATGTCATGAAGAAATACCAAATAAAAAGAGTGACGTATGCATGTGTATATACAGTCAGAAACCATGTATTCTGAACATAGTGTTTGAAGGTAACCTTCTCCCAAACACACACATTCAGAACTGTACACAGAATCTTTGTGTTTTGGAAACAATCTTAGGCACTTTCCAATGAAATCAGATTACTTCTAGGGAAATTGTTCCAACAAGTGTAACAATCCTACTTGATAGATTGAAAACTGACAGTTATATCATAATACATTAATACATATTTTTATCTTTCTTTTTTTTTTTTTCCCCAAGTGAAAGTCAGGAGGATTTCTCTGTAGCTCCAGAAGTCATTATTACCCTTTTGCCTATACTATGTCCTGAAAATTTGCTTACGATATGATCTACAAAGGTAGCTTAAAAAGAAAGAAGGAAGAAACCTTTTTTCCCCTGCATGTGACTTCACTGACCTTAACTTTTTCAGGCATGGACAAACAAAGCCTAAAAACCACTTTAACGATATCCAAAACCACTACACCGTCCAGCAACAACAACGAAACACTAGTTACAAATTATAGCAAACACGTTACACATATGCTCACACATCTCCATACATCACAGTACACTATAGTTTCTCAGCTGGAAACTCGTGGCGGGTCTAGTTTGCAATTAAGTTTCTGTTGTTCTTTTTTAGCTGTTTTAATTAAGACTCCTCTATGTAGATGCTGTCTTTACTAGGACTCTGGCCAAATCAGAGTTTTCCCTCTGCTTCACCACTCACGTACACCCCACTCAGCACTAAAACTGTACAGAACATAAAACTGTAATTTGAATCTCAAGAGCTGTTGTTACACTCTCCTGGGTGCAAAGGCTAATAATATTTACTTCACCAAAGCAGCATATGTAAAATTGATGCTCAAAATACACATAATGTGTTTAGCAATGAAGTACTTCCCAAAGGTACCTCGAGATTACAGAGAAGAAAAATGGAAATAAATCTTTCGCACCCAAAATTTCTACTTGGTCAGCTGATAAAACCCTGCAGCAGACAAAATGCAGAATTACCCCTCTACTGGCATAGAAAATACCTTACGACCTAATTGAAAACCAGTGCAGTACAAAAGGATGCGTTACCATGGAGGTGAAAAATAAATGTAACTCAAAAAAGTTTACCTTGAATGAGAATTATTTCAAAACGTTGATTTAAAAAGCTTGCAAGTTCAAAATGTGACCCAAATATAAAAATCTGCAGTTTTGTGTTTTAACAACATTCATTACATTAATTCCTGTATTCCTTTTCCCAAATAAAGTATGCATATGTGTATATAAATATACATAAATACATACATACAAACAAACACGCAAGCTTCCCTCCCGCCCCCAGAAGTAATTTAATATACAGGTCTGTGTCATTTTTAACAGCACCATCTTACCATCAGTACAATCTAATATCCCTGTAATGGTATTCCCCAATTATTTATAGAGACAGAATACAACATACATTGCAGACATGCATTCCCAATCTGGGTTTAGAAGAAGAATCCTACATAATTTTAAATTAAGCCCTAATGTCATTATAATCATTTTTGTTTTCATATTCAATTGCAGGTAGCACTTAGTTATTTACATGAATTTTCCTGCAAGAGGCATTCCCACAGAGATTTCCAAATTAGATGTACTGCATAAAAACGGAACATTCAGCTAGAGAAAACAGTATTTTAGCCATACAGCCCCAAACTTTGCCCTTATCCAGGTTAGATACCGCTGCTAAAACTGCTAACTGGCAATACTGTATTTCTAAACTTTATCAGCACTAAGGGAAAGCAAATATGCTTCTGTTAAACAGGAATACAGATGTATAGGTACTTTTTTTCCCAGAGGCTCTGCCATTTCAGCTTGCATTTCTTACATATACTATTCTAGGTCAGAAAATGCCAGTGCAATCTGATGTTTCT
>JAVHNF010013081.1:0-10486 GCA_034783455.1 Micropsitta finschii
AGAAAGATTAAGAGTTCTGTTATGGCCATGTTAAGTTTGAGGTTTGCATTAGACAGACAAGTGGTGAAGTAAAATGAAATCAGAAACAAGTACAACAGAGAACAGGATCCTTCCATATTTCATTATTTTCACAGGCATTTCAGGGCCTTCCTGAAACACAAGGAAAAGATGCTTTGGAATACAAACGATCACTGCAGAAGTCAGTAGAGTACGTGTGTGTATGGTGGTGATGGTGAGTTTTCTGTCTGAGAAGGTAAACTGTTATCTGTGTTACAGCATTGTTTCATTTGTGCGTACAACTCAGTCACACTTTTTACAAGCTATGGGATATAAAGGGGAGTTTTGTTGGGGTTTAAGTGTCACAGGAGTTTTAAGACAGTTTATGTATTGGACGTGTCAGCCTTAAAACTGTTGCTGTGAAGTGGCATGTGAAATGAATTACATGGCAGGACCTGAAGACTACTAGATTCATGGATTGCTGAGCGTAAGGGTTCAGAGGACAGAAGAATGCATTTCCTGATAAACATAAGGGAAGAAGCAGCACTACAGTCCATTAGTACACCCAGATATTGAGCCAAATACAGCAGTCTGCCAAGTGTCAGCACTGCAAAGACTCCACCACATCCCCGACAAATCCTTAGGCACATCTTTTCAAAGTAAGCAGGTTCTCGACTATACAACTGCACAGTCAACCCAGACTCAAATACTTTTGATTAACTTTCAAGCACATGCAGTGTGCTTGAATCATTTAATAGTCACTCAATTTCAATTTCTGACATGACTATTTTGTTATGAGAATATTAGGAACACAATCAAATTCTGCAGGTGTATCTCTTTGTGTCTATTAGGTACCTGTATTTCACTATACACCTAGTGTACAGTTTCATTTTTTGGTAAGTATACCTGTTCCTTTTATCCCTGTTCTCTTCAAATAATTTTACTGTTCAACAAAATATCTGCAATGCTCTATACAACACTGCATTCTGAAAAACTAAGGTGCCAAAGCAACCCACGGTAACCTTTCACTCCAGCCACTCTAATTTTACACACAAATCTAGCATGCGATACAGACTTACTCTCAGCTCTATTTTCTTGTGTGTTTAGTCTTGCTCTGGTGACAGTAACAGTTTAGTTTCTTGACTATGTTTACACCAAATAGAATGCTTTTCAGTAAAAGTGAGGCTTTTCTGAGCTTGGGCAGTGCAAGGGGTACAAATTCTCAGCACAGTAGTCAGTCAATTTTAATTCCCTTTGCAAGCACTCTGCACAAAGCAGGAGGTAGCCTTCTCCATCTCTCGCATAAGCCAACTCATATTAAGTGTGCTCATATTGAATGGTCTCACAGACACAGCATGGCATACCCATTGTACTTTATACTCATATCCTTCACACTAACTTCTCATATAGACAAACTCTAAGAGGCACCACATATGGACTAGAAAGGAGAAAAAGAACATGACAACAGATTATTCACAAACTAGATAAGAACAGGTCCATAGAGTAAAGCTTGAGAGATCTACCTCCTCCTGCTATAACTCCTGCTAATCTACTTATGCCAAGTTAGATGGTTGTTAGCAAATCTCCAGACAAAAGTTGATCAAAAAAATCTTAAAAAAAATATGCAGGTTTAGGGTCTTGTCGATAGCTCACATGCATCATCAATAACATCTAGAGATTCAAGAATGAGATAAAAAATGAGCAGTATGTCTACCTTCAGCTTCAGCATGGGATGAAAGTTATTTACTTTCTCATTAGCTTCACTGTTTGAATCTAAGATCAAAAATAGCTCTTCTGAGATATAGTCAAGGTCATGCTCCATCTTATTGCTAAGGAAATGGTACCTAGGGTCAGAATTTGTGTCTTGTTGAGATTTTACTTTTTAGCTGTATTGCTACAGCTTCTGATAGCGTAATGCTTCATAAAGAAACTATTGAAATGGCTGCAAGAAGAAATCAATAGTATTTCTTTCACCTCTGATATAGAGAATTGAAATTTATCTCATAGAAATAAATTGATTGGAGAGAAAGTGAAGAAGTAAAGACTACAAAGGAAACAAAACTTTATGAAGTGCCAAAATCTTGGCATGTGCAAGTAAGACCATTTACTATTCTACACTGCATAAAAGGAAGTTCAGACTAATCAAGAACTGACGTCACGAAAGCAACAAAAACAAGAACAAGAAGTGCATTCAAGCCTACTGGGCAGGGTGTGAAGACATAGTAATAAATACTTTCCTATTATTTTGTCTTTATGTTCAATTAGACACTTTATATTGTGACTGTCCAAACCCAACGAAACTGTTGCAGATAAAAGTTTGAGATCCTGAAGAACTTAGAAGCATAAAAGACCAAGCTATTTCTTTTAATGATGCATCAAATTTCTGTGTACTGCTGAATCCTAGGAAGTAGTCAATTTAAGAAATTAACTGATAAAAATGGAAATGTCATGATGCCAAGTAGCGTTGACACCAAGAACACAAATATCGGTACAACAGGCTTTGTAGTTCTGTTATTAATATTCCAGCCAGTCTTTCTAGACTATTGCACCTAGGCCTACAGGTCAGTTCACATGTGTGGCATATGAAGCACGGACTCCAGCTGTGGTGCAGCCAGAGAAGTTTATTGAGTGAGCTTACAGGCTTTTATAGTGTTCTGCCTAGCCATCATCAGCCAATGGCTTTACTGATCACGCGCCTTTTCAGCCAATCGTGTTACCATTCATGTGCCTTTGCTTAAGCAACTGTTTTTCCAGATAAGGCAAGTGCTTGCCCAGACCTGTTCTAACATGTTCCTTCTGCTGCTATAAACATCACAAGTGTTTGCCCGGACATGTTCTGAATAAGGGAAATGCTTGCCCAAACATGTTCTACCTAAGGCAAGTGCTTGCACAAACATGTTCTGCTGCTGCAAACATTGTTACTTCCCATTCTCCTTGACCACACATTCTGTGTCCCCTTGGCCTACACACGTGATCATGTGTAAAATGAAAAAGAATATTTATAAATCAAAACCATAATCATTTACAAGTGTTTGGCTGAAAGGCAGCCGTGTTTTCTTTTACTGATCAAGACCACTTAAAGGAGCTCCAGGCTTTTCTATCCTCTAAACACAAAAAGCTCTGCTCCCAATTCTTAGTTTTAATAAATTATACTCTAGGAGAAAACAAGTATCCACGTGGGGAAAAAAAAAACCAAACAAATTCTGAAGCCATGAACTACAGCTCCTACCTTTAGGTACCATCCACAGATTTGCTGCAATTTATGCAGACATGAACAAGCAGCCAAAGCAAGGCTGTGCCTACACATGAGTTATTTCTATTGAGATAGATCAGCAAGATCAAGCAACTTTCGGCAAGGTGAAGCAATACAGTCACCCTGAGGTGACTATATTGCTTCCAGCAGCCCCAGTAACTCATGGGTCCTAGACATATCCTTATGATACCCTTAGTGATCTCATTACAGTATTGGCCCATTTTATTAGTTAAATAATATTCAGGCTATTGCACCTCAGGGCTTGCATACACTACTTGGGTTGTTCTGGAAATCAGAAACTGAAAGCATGCAGTAGTCTTCCTGTTGTACCTTCTTCTTCAAATGGCCAAGGTTTCCTTTGGAAAGAGAAGCTTTTCTTCTGCTGGGATTACCTAATTCAGGTGTCAGATGGTTGGCATGACCACAGAGCAGGGGAAAGACCTAGATATCGGTGGGGACAAGTCAGCATGGCAGGATACAGCAGTCATCTGAAATGATTGCCAGCCACTGGATTAGACAATGTTCCAGTTGATACAGAAAGGCAAAAATGAGTTAAAATCCAGATGCCACTTAGCCTGAAGGCAAGACCTTCAGAAAAGACCTCCTCCTAAAAAGAAAATGTTGAAAAGAAAACCAGTTCAAACCTGCCACAAAAATCAGGTGAAGTTACATGTGCTCTAAGAATCAATAGGACTAGAATAATTTTGGTTCTAAGCCTGCACTCCGTTCCCTGTTCTCAAGCTTTTAAGTGAGGACATCCCTTGAAAAGAAATGGCACTCCACAAAGGCAGGTACCTTCCCATGTGACTTCAAGATTGAACAGAAAGAGCATAAAATGCAAGTGATCCAAAATGTATGATATAGTGAAAGTAAACTACCTTTTTTGAGGGGGGAGAGACATGTTTGTTTTCTTGCCAACTTACATGACTTCAAGAATGATTAGCTACTAAGGAACCTAATGTATTTGGGGAACTGAATAGCCTAGTAGCAAATGCATCTTAAATGGAGTTGAATGCAGAATAATGGAAGGATAAGATTAACTCTGTGCATATTCTGATGGCTTGTTCCCTTAACCACTTAGAAAAAAGAATTAGACATATTTCCAAAAAGCAGAATGTCCAGTGGCAGTATAAAAACCCCAAATAACTTTTCAGCCTTCATTAAGGCTGATAACAAGCAATCTAGAAAATATCAAAGTGCCATTACATGAAATCACTGGTATAATCACATTTCAGACCCGTCATCCATTTTCACACACACGAAAAAAAACAGAGCAGAAATACTAAAGGACAGGGAAGGGCAATTAAAAAAAATCAGAAACACAGAAATATTTCCATACTGGAAAAGATTAAAACCAAAGAAAAATAAAGATTATAACTCTTGTTTGGAAAGAAAAAACAAAGCAAAACAAAACACCATCCTGGGAATATAAAATATCTATGAAATAAATAATGTATAGAAAAATGCAACATAAGATCCTAGATGATAATGAAATGTACTAGAACAGAAGAGATTTTTAAAACTGATAAAACATGTGAAACTCAGTTCCACAAGATGCTATTGAAATAAAGAGTTCAGTAGGATTAAAAAGGGGAGGTATTGCTGTAAGTACATGAAAGTCTCCATCTGAAGCTATAAACACATTTCAGTTACACCAACCTGCTTGCTTTCACATATTATTGTGTATGCGGATATAACTGCAAATTTGTTCATGAAAGATTGGATTTTAATCTTTCTCTAAAATGGGTGGCATTGGCTACTGCTGATCCTTGGAAATGAAGTTCTAGGTGGATGTTGAGTCTGATCAACTGCAGCAACTTGTTTTACTTTTAAAAGTGAATAACATAATGTTTCCACTAATAAACTAGTTAATAAACACTTAACAAATTGACCATTTACTTTGGGGGGGAGAAATTGAATACAGCAAATAACAACCCAGGGAATTACTTACAAAAGAGGGAAATAAACCAACACCACCAAAAAAAAATCAAAACCCAAGCACCAGGAATGTGATACATACCAAAGCCTTGTTGCTTTGAATCGCTTAGAACAAATAACTTTTGCCAATCTGTTCCAGAGCTACAAATGATGAAAACTTCTAAAACAATGCAATTTATCACTTCTGCAACTACAGGGCTTTAGTTAAATGTTACAAAGCCTAATAATTTCTCATGCTTCCCCAGCCAAGGGTAGCAGTTGATCTCACCCATAATTGAGCTACTGCTTCAGGAAGTGAAGTACTCTCTGGAGGTGTTCAACTTTTTATTAAAGATCAGGGCAAGGTTTAATGATTCCAGGCTTTTTCCCCCCTTTTGGCTAGCAGTAAGAAGTTTCACACAGTATAATTGAAATAAATGAGATATTAAACCCTAAAAGTCAAGGTAATATATAATTAAAAAGTAATCACAGATCACTTCAGCTACCTGCTAGGACATAGTCTTATAGGTCTCAAAAGCCACATCATTTTAAGTAACTCATTTCTGTCTGTCCTTTATTTACAAAGTGCTAGTACTACTGAACTATGTCTGCTCTGATATTCCACAGAAACCATCTAATATAGAAGTTTTTGCTTTCCAAGTTCATTTAACAGAGGTTCACAGCTCAGACTCAAAGCAAGGTCTCTGAGAAAAAAAAATGCACTTATTTATCCACTAAAGCCATCTACTGGAAAATCAATACCTCAGATGTAATGAGTTGTAAGACAACTAAATTAGAGTACAGATTACTCTGTCAATTGGAACACATAACTTTTCTCTGTAATTAAGTATTTCATATGTGGTGCACTGCATTTGGCACTGGTTGCTTTGTCTAATTACTGCACGTTCTATTCTAAGTGAAGAAGAAACTTCCTAAAGTACGTTGGCTTCCACTTCCAAAGGTGCATGAGCCAAAACAGAGCCTCTGGAGTAACCAGAAAACTTTCCTGCCCTAGCAGGAGCTAGCACTGGAAATAAGGTGTGCTGTACAGTTCATGTGCCTGTCCTTCCTCACTTCAGTCCTGCTACTGATATGAAAACAGTTAATTTATACCACTTCTAATCATCACTTGTCCTAGTCACAGGGACAGTGTGAACACGGAAGGCAACACAAAAAATTGTATCTCAAATCCATAACTCAAGGAAATATTTCTGTTTACAAATGCAGCTAAGAAGAATACACAATTGCTTCTTGTTGTTCTTAGAACATCCACTGTCTAAGAGTGTGCAAAGCCTGTTCAGGTTTGCAGATGGTGGAGGCATCTAAAACCTGTTACACCTGTACTGACTGACACAGGAGCATGCTGTGAGTTCAGGACATACACCTGTACTGACTGACACAGGAGTATGCTGTGAGTTCAGGACATACACAAGCAACATCAGCTTTGGAAGCGGAAGACCTTGGGGTGGGATCCTGGAGAAACCAAGAATATTCTGAGTGCTCGATAAGCCAGTACTATAGCTAGACCCACATACACTGCTGAAGGTAAAGGAAGAGTTTGGAGTTGTCCATGTTACAACTGTAGCATGAAGGATCATCAATAGTCTGAGCCTTGAGAGCTCTTAAGTTGTACAAATCTCTGTTCACAGGGTGGAGATACCAGAAAGGATGTCAGTATCTGCATCTCAAGAGTATGCCTGCAGACTTATGGATATGAGTAGTGCCTGACCTCTTAGATTCAAGCAAGTTTGGTTCAGTTCAACTCTCTCTATTGAGATTTAAACACAGAAGGCTGATATATACTATGTTTGCACTTGAAGAGATCTGAGACTTACACCTGTTCTTTAAAAACAGGTCTAAGAAACTGCACATGCACAGTTGTGGAGGATTATATCCCAGAAGGGCCTACTGGAAATCCCACATTGCCATGTATGTACTGACTTTATTTTTTTTTTGTTTCAAGAGATTTCATATTATTCTATGATTTGGCCTCCAGTCTTCAAAACAGTCACCATCACTTTATAGTATTGGCTTCCTTTTCTCAATGATTTTGAAAATGCTGTTAGGGACATACAATAACATTAGTGGGTTTCATGCTTCCCTTTCTAAGAGACATAAAATCTTTTTAAGAAACAAATTATGGCTATTTGTGTTCTCCAGATCCATGAGACTGTAGGGATCTTGGAGTGTGGGTATAACATTAACTGCTTTAGACTTTGCCAGTAAACCTAATTTTGACTAAATTACTTATGGCATTCCATATCTCTCTGGCATGCTTACAATTCCACATTCTGTACCAAGATGAAACTTATTTCTCTTAGAAGTCAGGCCCTTGACAGAGCATGCAGAACCTGCTGCTTGTTTGCTGTAGCTAATATCAGCAGCCCTATAAATTAGGTTCATGTTTTGTGTGTAGTAGTGGTTTAAGCCAAAAGCAAAGTGAGCTGACTCCTACAGTAAGCTACAGTGCTACTGTCCCACTGCCAACTGATGACATCTGCATTTTTTTAAACATGGTCCTCTGTATGAATAAAAGCTCGCAAAACCAGATTCAGACACATCCCTTCCTTGTTTCATTCCAGCTCAACAACTAGATTCAGAGTATTATTATTCAGAACATTTTGTGTTATCTTTTCTTGTCTGAAAGTTTTCCAGTGTAGCAGTATTACTCACACCAAGAAATAGTTAATCTTCTGATCTTTATGCAGTGTTACAATAATTTTTATGAGTAGCTACATTGTTGAATTTTCTGGATATTCATGCAGTAAACCCCTAGAAATTACAGGTTTTCAGTGTTAAGATCAAAGGCATTTCATCTGGGGGGGGAAGCCGATTCCATTAGAAAATCTAGCTATTATCCAAGAGAAACAACACAGTTCTAATTTTAAATTCATTTTGATCTGCCTTCCATTGAGACCAACCCAATGCTCAAATCACTGACGACTAGTCTAAATGAGGGTGGCTGCTGAATTTTCACAGAGCCAAGTCACCGGACACATGCTGCATGGTCTAGGGGGAAGAAGGAAGGTGGGAGGGAAGGAAGATGATAGGACCCAATGGAGCTGGGTTAGGTGTGCAGGTATTTCCAGGGGGAAGCCAGTGTTATTATGTCACGTTTTGTAACTTTGGGGTATTCATAATAGTCAATAATGGAGGTGTTTGACAGGGGAACAGATCACAGCCAGCGTGGTGGGACTGGTGGCTAGTCAGCTCTTTGTAAGCTGTCGTGGTGCAGCTACTCAGTGTTTGTAGGTTGTACCTTGCGGTTGACACCATGCAGAGGTGTATTTTTCCCACATTTCACAAGGCAGTTAACCTTGACCTGTTCACAGCCTCAGAAGGAATTCCCATTACATCTTGGGTCATGATCTGGCAGCAGTACTGATGATAGTCATTATGGGCAGGATTAAAGGCCAGTGTGTGCTCCTCTGTTCCTTCTTCTTGTGTACCTTCACCCAAACCATAGATATAAATCTAGGTTAGGGAAAGCATTGCATTGCCTCCACTCAGAAACAGTGAATACAGAGAATCACACTTTTTTAGCCAAAAATAAATCATCTTACAGTCAGCCCAGCTGCCTGTGAAGAAGCAGGGAAGATATAGTGGGGGTAACACACAGCAGCATTTGAGTGTCAGCTGTGTCTGTAGTCAGGGGGAGGCAGTACCCTCTGCTCAACCTGCTGCCAGAAACTACTGATGCTGTTCAAGTGGCTCAGAAGCAAGCAGTAGCACTGGCCAAGGCACTCAGATCACATCAGCTAAACCTAGAAGGTGTCATTCCCAATCCCCTAAATCAGCTTGAGCTGTGGTTGAAATGCACTGCTGCTGGGTGGCAGTGCATGATGGAGGACTTCCCCCTTCATCACCCTTGCAGCAGCCCTTGAGCTGACCCTGCTGTTTGTGCAGTGCACCGGGAGTCAGCTTTGTGAATTGACCTGGGTGGAAATCTTTTGGTTTCTTGTTATTTTTTGTCTTTCCAGCCCACTCAGTGTCCAGCCCAGCTCAGTGCTGAGGCAAACAGACACTGAGCACAGCAGGGTGGGTGAGTGGACCAAGCTGTTTAATCTGGTGTTGCTGAATAAGAACCATGTTCTGTGTGAACCTGACCCTTTAGCTTGAACATAAACGACAATGCATCAGATCCCCTTGGGATTAGAAAGAACACAGGCTTTTTAAGGCAAAAATCTCCTCTGAATATGCCAACCTGTCCCATCCTTATGCGCTGTTAAAAAAAGCTTTATGCTGATTTTTAACATTTGTTTCTGTTTTATCCTTTCTCTGAGCTTCACATACCAGGCGATCTGGTTTCCATTCTCAGTTTGGTCTTTAGTGCTAGGAAGTGATTCTCAATAGTCACCCAACATCAATAGATAACAGTATGCTACAGCTAGAGCAGATCAAATCTTTGGCCTTCTCCTTCTGTGATTCTCTTAAATAATTGGCATTTCTGAACAGTACCATAAGCCGCAAATGTATCATTTCTTTAATATAAAGCCTCCTAGAGATAATGTCCATCTTCCTGAATAACCTCACATATAAATACAGTACAGCTGGAGAAAAGTTCCTTCAAAAAATAATCAACTGAAGGTTCAAGCTGTTCGTTTTATCATGGAAAACGCTTTTTGTAACTCTGGGATGTTTATAATAGTTAAACTGCATCTGAGGTGTCTGTATTCAGGGTACACACTAACATGTATTGTCTATGTTGTGTTCTGCAGCTGTATAAGCTACAGCAGATGAAAAGAACCTCAGCTGAAATGCAGCCAGCCAAAAAAACTGTATCAACCAGCCATGGTATTTGTTAGCTGGAGTCTTCATTAAGTATAGACTCAGTTCTGGCTCTGGGGATCAATATAGCTCTGTGGGGAGGGAGCACCTAACATTTAAAATGGTCAGTGTAATATCACAGGTGAAGTTCATTTGACTCACTGAAGTCTTTTCCATAGCATTCCACAGAGCTGGTTCAGCTGTCAGTCTCCCAGACTAATTTGATTTTAAATGCTGCTTTTCTTCAACTGATTTTTAATGGATTTTACCAGTGTTGTGGTGGTGTTTTTTCCAAATAGGAGCCTTCATTAATAAATAACATTTATTAGCATAACTTCATCTTTTAATATGAGAAGATATGCCACATATATCATATACACATGCTGCATACATACATATGCATGCATACACATATCTGTAACACTTAATAACATATTAATGTAATAAACACTGCAGAATGGAGTAAGGTACAGAGATTTCTGAGCTTAGTAGCGCAAACCAGCCATGCGGAGAAGGGAGGTTTGGTTCTTGGACCCGAGTAGCTGGGTGACG
>JAVHNF010013082.1:0-19669 GCA_034783455.1 Micropsitta finschii
CAGGCTCAACAGCCCCAACTTTCTCAGCCTATCTTCATACAGGAGGTGCTCCAGTCCCCTGATCATCCTCGTGGCCCCGCTCTGGACTTGTTCCAAGTCCTTTATGCAAAGGACTTATTCCCAAACTACCCACTCTTAACACACACACACACACATACCCCTCAAAACTTAAACATATGAAGCTTGTAATTCTTTCAGTCAACCCCCTACACAGCACCTGAATGCCATTTAACTGCAGATTGGTACTGGTTTACACTCTCCTATGGTCTACAAAATCAGTAAATACCAGTAGTTGAATAAAAATTCGCTATCTTCCATGTCAGTCTCTCAGTATTACAGTCAGGATTCACTGCTACTGTCTTGAAAGGAAAGCCAATATGCAACAGCATCTGCCTTAAAGGCCATCCTTCCACTTCAGTTACAAATCATGGGCCCATGATGTGAGAAATATTCTTGCAGGATCCATAGAAAAAAAACACTTACTAATTTACCAGTTTTCAGTGACTGATCAACAGTGCATTTTGCAAAGTAGTGATAAAATTCTTAAGCCATAAAGTTGTCACTGGACTGTAGTTTCATTTTCAGGTAAGACAGAAATCATCACTCAGTAAATAAATCACCACTTGTGGCTTTCATGGGTTTTCTGGTTTACATACATTGGGCAGATCAGATTCTATAGAATTTTTATATAATAAAATATATGTGCATAGCAGTGAGAAAAGACAAAAGAACATTGAAAACTGACTTTGCTTTTGTATATTTTTCCAAACTCTGCAGAATATCCATCCCCACATGAAGGTAAAACGGGTTCTTTGTGGCCTAAATAATGAAGACAGACAAGAGTTAATCAGCAATTTCAACAAAGGCCTAGTACTATCAAATTCTCATATATTATAGTAAACTTATCTTTATAGGAACATGACTTAGATTACTCTCTGCAAGCTTCTCACATTTGCTTTAGTGCAAATACCAATACAATATGTAGTAAATTCAAACTTTGGATAGCTTTCTTGCAGCCACAGTTATTTTAGTTTACTGTATCTCCTGCCAGCTGGAGACTCTGCCTAGACCATATAGAAAGGACTTTTACTTCAACTATTTCTGTTAAGAAGTCACAAGTCTCCACCTTGTAAAAATCTGCCAGCAGTTCCCTTAGAAGGTCACTTAGCCTCCTTTTTGTCTGCCCTATAAGAAAAGTGTTATATTTAAAGGAAACAACACGGGAACTACACTGCATAACGATCTAGTGCCTAAACAGAGACCTCCGTGTAAGAATAGGCAGACCCAAAGGCACCAGGTTTTAGCAGGCCAGAGGGTAGGGGCAGAAAAAGTGAGTTTCTGAACAAAGCCATTTTTGCCAAAACACGAGCTATAAGCGCAGAAAAGTCAAGTACCTGATAAAGAAGGTATGTGGATTCCACTAACTCTGGTCTTAGTGGATAAAAGGGAACATCTGGCGCTTGCAATTGCCAGTTGTATCTTTCTGGGAGAGCTCCGTATCGTTTCCATATGGCATAATAAAAAGCATGGAGACAAATAGCATCTTCCACATCTCCTATCAATACCTAAGCACAACAACAGCCATAAACATGCAGGCTTAATGCTGCAAGCCAGCAAATTACTTTACACTCTGTATAAGAACATGCCATATAATAAAACGCTCCCCTCATAAAGTGAGACAAAAAATCACCAACCCTCTCCCTCCCCACAGAAGCAAGCTAATACATTAGTTCCACTGCATCAAAAGCTCTAGCAGACCTCAGCCTCACAGCATGGTATGTAAATGCTAAGGTTAAACGAAAAAAGATAAAAGTATCTCAAATCTAGTAGGCAGCAGGCCAGGCCTTCCAATATTGTTATGCTGATGCAGAAGCTGAACTGCCCTAAAACTGCCTTATCAGAAGAGCCAGATGTAAACCTGCAGGTTGAAGCTCATCTCAAGAAATGCTTAGATTCATTCCCAGACTAGGATTAGAATGGGCCTTTCTGACACCGCTCTACAGTGTTGTGCTGTCCTGAACAGAATGGAAGTTTACCTGTAGTCCAGGAAAAAACGCTTGCAAAGAATCAATCCACGTGTTCATCAGCTGTCCTGTGAACATGTTTACATTAACATACAAAGGAGGGTCACCTTCACCTTCATTGCAAGCTTCTCGACTGCCAAGTAACAATAAGCACATATAAATATTCACTATTTTAGAAGAACACAGTGCACATTTCATTTCACAGCACCGCCCCCAGCAAAGAGAATAAGCCACACATTTGTCATGCTAGGTTCAAACCCATTTCGAAAAGAACAAAAAGGTCAGTCATGCTCACAGACAAATTAATTCATAAAGGTATGGACATCATATCCCAAAGTTACATCAGCAGAATCTCTACCAGAAAGTCATGGTAGTCAAGATCAGGCCTTAAAAGTTACTAAACCAAGCAATTTAATGTATTTCCTTTGCAGTTCTACAGCCTTCTCTCAGCTTTGCATTTACTAACTTGGATGGTAACCAGTTTAGCTTCTTCACACCAATGACCATGGACTGCAAGGAACGTTAAAATTTATTTCCACAGTGACTACCATGGAAATAAGGTACTGTTTTGTTGAAGAGAAAAAGAGAACACTTATTTCTAGAGCATGCCATAAAACACTATACAATCATATCTCACTTTGGGTCATTGCTTAAGGAATTGATACTCATATGAAATAACATACCCTCTTCTTAAGTGGTTCTGAATGTTCCGATAAGCATCATTGAACATCTCCAAGTCTTCCTTTTCTCCAAAGAGGATGTAAGACTTCAGAAGGTATTCATAGAATGAATCTGACCCTGCTCCCAGTCCACTTTGCTTTCCAACCCAATGACCGGTTTGAATATTCACAACATTTCCTTTCAGAATAGACAAAAAGTTAAGACCAAAGCTGATAAGTACAGCACAGAAAAGTAATCAAGAACCAGCACTTAGAAATATTATCTTCAAAAAGTCCTGAGGAATGATCAAAGACTACTATCAAAATGAAGTGTTACAGTGCATTCATTCAAGGACCTAGCACACATGCAGTTGTTTAAAGTACTTTTAGTCATCTGCCAATCTAAATTGTATTAATGGGGATACAAATGCAAGAACCTCAGTTTCATTTCCCAGTTTCACAAAAAAATGTGTCTTTGGAGACCTGTGTCCTAAGAACTCCTTCAGATACTCCATTTTTCTTACAAAATTATACAGTGCCTTTTGATCAACACAGACCACAAGTACACAAGGAGAGCATGACTTAAGAGCTACAAAGGAAGGGGACTGACAAGGTTTATGGTACGTCAAAGAAACTCGTAGCATGATGGCATTCTGCTACAGGAAACTGAAGTAGGTTAAAACATGGAGCCAGTCATTACAGCATCTCCTCAGAGGAGATTACCTAGCAGCCCAGTGTTATTGCTCCTGAGACTCCAGAGTGCTTTGACGGCTCTCCTGGCCACCCATTCAAACGTGGAATCACCAAGCAGCCTGCTAAGGATCCCAAATTCCACCAGCAAGGAACCAGCTCCTGCAGTACAGGTTTCATTATTGCTGTCTGGAGGTACCCCGTTCTTCAGATTGACCTGTGAAGAGGATAAAGAGAGTGCAAACAGCGATAAGGCAGGCGCACCTCATGCAGTTGTGCTCTCATCTGCAGTCTTATATTTATTAGAAAGACTTGTCATTACATTTTGCAATATGTAGCGTACAATGTGTATATATTTAGAAAGCCAGGGTATCACTGCTTGGTTGAAAAGCTTTCCTGAAGAATTCCTGAAATTCATCTTACAGTTTTAGCATCATGCTTAGTAAGGGCAATCCTAATTTTGCTCCTCTCTTATTTGTTCATCACCCCAAATTTCAGACCACTTTTTCATTATTTCTACTAAGCATTCCAGTTCTTCCAAGGGTGATGGCAGTGTTGCCCCCTGTCTTTTAATGCTCTTGAAACCAAGAGTTACTCACTGAGCAAATTACAAATTCCAAGCCCAGTATAACAAATACTTCAGATTAGTTTTATTTTATCACAATTATCTTAGTACCAACTCACTCTCAATAAAGTTACTTTCCCACACTATTTACCTTCAAAGTATTTCTTATTAACCTTCTTACTGACAGCATTGTTTGTCACTGCATGATATATAGGAAGAAAGCATGGGGCAAGGACACGTCCCAACCAAACAGCACAGAAACAAATGACTACTGACCTATACAGAACAATACAGAGTGGAAGAACAGCCTAAAGAAAACATTTACTAGGCATAAGGAGCCACTTATAATGTCCATGTCACCGTAACTTAGCACAGTTACCCCCCCACCACCTTTTTAATGTCGCTTTGAGCAGGTTTAGTACCCCAGCACACATACGCAGGCACACACAGGGCACAGAATTTGAGTTGCAGGACAGGTGAATTACTGCTTTCAGATTATTTCCTCATTGTGTTGGTGTGCTCACTTACCCGAGGATATGGGATTCCAGTTTTTGTGTTCTCAAAGGCTGGAAGTAATCTCACTGCTAGGTCATGAGCCATATGCAACAGTTCATTGTCATAATCCTTAATGGTCATATCACCAAAAGGCTGTTTGGTATCCGTGATTATTATGTGGGCAGAAAGCAGGCTTCCCAAAACCCTATGGGAAAAGGAAAGGATCTTCGGTTTTTAAATCTGATCTGAACCTAGTTCTTCAGCTAAACCCTTACCAGTATTGTGTTTAACTGAAATATTACTTTGTGCACAAGTACTATAGTGAGATCTGCTTTTTTTCCCACCAGCAGTGAAAACATCTCGAAGTCACACTGCTTATCAGCCACAGTAATGCCAAAAACCGGTTCTGCAAAACTGACCTAACCCAGTAGCTCCTAACAACATACCAAGTGTATTTATGAGCAAAGACTTCCTTGCCCCTGCAAATGGCAGTAAAGTAGTTACATAAACTCAGTATTCAGAAAAAAGAAAGCTTAGCCACGCTAAGCAGCAATTAAATAAAGACTGTTTAAGACGTTCAGAAAATGAAGCCATTCAAAATCAGACAGTATCTCAAACTCATCTCCAAGACAGGCCTATTTTTTTGCTTAAAACAAAAGCAAAAGCAAGCAGCTCCACAGAAGAAAACAAAAACAGAATATCTGTATTTCATGAAAGGTTAAAAACCACCCTATTTAAGGAACAATTATGGAGCAAAGCCTACCAGAGACATTTTTATTGATGATTTTACTTGGTTTCTGCCATATATGCACACCAAATCTTTAACCTTGTCATCAAATTAAAGACAGAAACTTAGAGCCATATACCTGATTGTTGCCTCAAAAACTTGGACTGTTGAGTCTTTATCAAATGAAACTGTGTCAATCACCAACTTCACTGCTTTCTGGAATTCCGAAGAGTTTCCCATTACCTTGATATAAAAACAAGGCTATTTTGTTTAGTTGCTTCAGAAGAGGGTTAGGAAAGAGAATGACAAGTTTACATTTTAGACCAATAAACATATTAATTAGACACAGAACTGAGTATTTGCAAGCTCCTGCTAAAAAGACTTTCTGGAATTTACTCATCCTACTGACATGTAAAAGTGCATTTTTATGAAGTATGTGAAAACAGGGAAATCAACAGGTATATCTTTGTCTGTCTGACCAACCTGTGCACTCACATGGTCTTCCACCCCTAATATCGGCCTTTTGGGTGATCTTTTAGAGCAGAAGTCTACAAACGCTTAAGATCTAGCACACTGAGTGTTTTAACTGCTTGAACTATCAGTTTAAGAGTTCAGTTTAGCTTAAAAGGTAACAGTTTGCAGAACAACAAAGTCTGATCTGACATTTATTTGACCACTGAAGACCAGCCTTTCGGGCTTTTTACCCAACACTGCACACCCTGCCCAGTAAATTCCCCCATGCCAGTTTTCTGTAGGTATACCTTAGCAATTGATTTCCACTATATCCAGAGACAGACCCAGCTTCAAGGAAACAAGAATATAGAAGAAAAATACAGGGTCACGCTTCGCTTGCATTAGTTCAGGTAAGGCTGGGTGTACAGAACTCCCAAGCACTTTAACCATGTGCCAGCCTGCCTGCTCTTTCTGCTATCCAGACCTAGCAGGAAAGCATTAGCATGCTTGATCTGAGCAGACAAAGAGCTAAGTAGGCATTCTCCATGCAGAAGCTTCCAAAACACAAGAGACTCTAGGAATCAGAAGTTTTATATTTGAGAAAGTTAGGCACTGTCCCAAAAGGTATGGATGGGGCACTGCACCACTGGTGAATGAGCACAGGAAGGCAACTGTTAAGCCAACACACCACCAGCCATGCAGCATGGATTCCTACCCACTACTTCAGTTAAAGCCAACTTCCTGCTTTCAGTTCTGTTCAGTTAAACAGCTGAGACCTCCTTCCTACAGAACTGCAGTTCCATGGTAGCAACGGCAAGTATTCTGTGACACTAAGCGCACATACACTGCTTGCACACACCACCTTCTGCACAAGACAAGAGAAATGTACTCTGGATCCAGCACATCAGTGACACTGCAGAAGGCCAAGAATCTGCCCTGGCTGCAAAAATGCACCCGTTCCGAGGATTAACAGAGCAAGTGAAACTCATACATGCCCAGGAGCATCCGGGATTTCACATCGCTAAAATCTCCCATCAACCGACTTGAGCCTTTCAGATGTTAATATCCATATCCCACCAAGACACGGCTTTCCGATTTTAATTGGCAGAAGAACTACTCTGTGACAATGCATCCCAGCTACATTAATGCACCTTTGAACTGATCAGCAAAGATCAGTTGGCAAAATTCAGAGAGTCCCGAACTTCCCTGGGGCTTAAATTTAACGTGGGGACCCAGGAACCTTCTCGCACAACACAGCACGGCGGTCGCGGATGGATGGATGGATGCACGGACAGTCAGATGGAAGGAAAGAAGGAAGCGTTCCCTGCAGGAGCAGCGCCTACCCTCCCCGGCCCGGCCGCGGGCTCACCGCCAGCGTGTCCAGCGCGTCGATCAGCGTCAGCGAGTAGTTCCCCAGGACATCGTTGATGTTGAGGTTGGAGCTGGAAGGGAAGAACCGGCCGTCAGGCCCCTCCGCGCCTGGCTCCCCGTTCCCAGCCCCGCTTCCCCCCCGTCACTCACGGGTCCCGACGGTCGGGTCCGCGGCCGCGGCAGTGCAGCGGGTCGAGCTCGTCCCGGGGAAAGGCGTGCTGCATGTAGCTGTCGTAGCTGAACACGAACATGCCGCGAGCGGCGTCGCGCAGCCGGGCCCGCAGCTGCGGCGGGAAGGCTCCGCTGTAACGCCGCTCGTACTCGTCACCCCCTGCAGCCGCCCCGCCGCCATCGCCGTCCCGCCACAGCAGCGAGCCCCAGTGAGAGGAGCCGGCGGCGCCGGGCGGCGGCGGGAAGGGGAAAGGGAAGCGGCGGCGCAGGCAGAGGCCGGGAGCCAGCGCGGGCAGCAGCGCCAGCAGCGCCTGCAGCGCCAGCCTCAGCAGCAGCAGCCCCAGCAGCACCGACCGCCATTGCATGGTCACCTGCGCGCCGCGCGCATAGTTTAAAGGGGCCGCCGCTCCCCCACACACACTCTGCAAATCCCACCGCGCTGCTCCGCGCCGCGCCGCCTTTAACAGCGGAAGCGAAACACGGGGCTCTGGGCTCCCATTGGCAGAGCCCGGACCGCCCGTCGGTCATAGGGAGAGCAGCGCCGTCACTCAAGGGCGGAACCGCACCGAGCCTTAAAGCGGTGGGGCGGGCCACAGGGCGGCCCAGGGCTGTCGTGGCACGGCCTGGCGGCGGGGCGGCCGCGCCCAGGAGAGGGGTAGGACCTGTGCACGGCCCAGCCCCTGAGGGGGAGGTGGAGAACTGGGGGCCCTCCGGTATCAGGAGTGCGGCGGAGAATAAGGAGCGAGATCTCTTTTCAGCGCCAGTAACGTTTGCAACCCGGCCCTCCTGCTGCTGCACGGCCCAGGCCCTCTTACCCCACAGGCGGCACCCAGCACCCTCGCCGTGACCAGCAGTAAGCGAAGCCTCCACCGGGGAGCGGTTCCCCCAAGTGACAGGACGAGCTTTTCACCTCACCCGCGGGAGAAAGAGGTGAGGAGCTCAGCGGAAGCCATGCCGTGCTCCTGGGGTACGGACGTGGGGAAAATGGATACAGAGCAGACAGCTGAACTGCTCAAACGGCGAGATGGGGAACGGAGTAGCGGATGCGACTACGGCGGCACGGCGCCCATGGTGAAGCGGTGTTCGGTGCAGCGCTGGAAGAGAGCAAAGAACAAGCTCCAAGGCAGCTGGAAGTGTCAGAAAGCAGTATAAATAGAAAACCTGACAAGGACCACTTGCAAAGTGTAGATATGAAAGTGAAAATAGACCCACAGCAGTACTGGTAAAAACAAAACCTCTCAAAGAACAGAATCAGCAGTACAGACTACAGCTGCGGGAGGTAAAGAGGAGGCACATCTCCAACCTACCCTAGAAACTGACAGTAACACCACTAACTGGGGTTCTAACCTCAACTGTTTTATCGTTGAACTAAGGCTGGTGTCCATTCTGGTGTTGCAACCTGTTAGCAAGAAAGTGCATGATTTGTTACAAAGAAAGCCAAGAGAGACAATATGGAAAAAGCCTATGCAGGGAAAAAAAATAGTTAAAAGACTTCTCATGCATTGACAACCAGGAATTAATGATTTGTCTTCAGCCTGTATTTTATACTTTCTATTTCAAAAGTCAAATCTTGCTCTTTGTTTTTCATTCATTGCACCAGAAACAGTAGAATAGATAAATTGAAAAAAAAAAAAAAAAACCAACCACCAAACCCAACCAATAAAAACACAAACAAACAAACAAACAAAACCCAAAAACAACAAAACCAACACCACTAAAGAAAAACCAACAAAACCAAAACCCACAAAAAACGTGCTCTCAAATCCTGTGGAATTCATCCATCTTTTTAACGGGGGTTTTTCCCCTTTTCAGCACAAGAAATAATACACCAAGAAGATTAACTTATTGACTCCAATAAAAAAAAAAAAAAAAAGGAAAACTCCACATTGTTGAAAAGACTGAAATATCTTCCCACATCCCAAGTTAACACAATTATACAGAAGCAGCTTCCCAGTTTACTTCACTGTGATGCCTTCCTGAGAGCCAAGTTTAGCTTACAATTTCACACACCACCACAGCTTTTTCCTTCTCTACCCACGTATTTGCTTTGCTTGTTGAGTAACATGGTTTATGAATTTCTACCCAATAGGTCTTTTCAGAAGCACAATTGAGACCAACAAATGCTTTCAGCATCTAAAGCAAAGCTGTAATCAGAAATAAGAGTGCTTCACAGACCAACTATTCAGAAAGTTACCCCCACTGAGCACAAGGGTTACGGTCACTCTTTTGAGTTGAAGTTACTTGGTCAACACTCCTACTGGTTTCCAGAGAGAATGCTCTGCTAATACATGTTTAAAACAAAGTTCCCCAATTAGGCCAGGAAAGACTTCCTGAATTTACTATTTGAACACATCCGCCTATATGGAAGCAACACCACTTGCCCTCTTCACTGTTAGAGGACTGCTTCAAGGAGTAAGCCTCTTTGCTTCTCTTACAAATGATGTAAACAATTACATGTTAACACAGATAGTTTTAGGTTAACTTGAGTATAATGGCATTTCCCACAATTTGGTAATGAGGGCTTCTTATACGTGGCTAAGAACTATAAAAGCAGCTGTACTACTACAGATGAATATGCAGAAGGATTGTTTTCAACAACACTTTATTGAAGCACTGCAAAATGATCACAATGATAGATGTTGCCTTTAACAGAATAAAGCCTGTCATTTCATAATTTAAAGGCACTAATCCTGGCACAAAGGTCTACTTACCCACCTTCCACTGTGACAAATAAAAACACCCAGTGTTTTACTTTTCCTTTAAAACAGTATGTGCACACCCCCTCTGAGTGCCATTCTGGGTTTGTCATTTAAGTGACATGTAAAAGAAAAAGCCCAATGTTTCACCAAGGCATACTTTGACATTCGACATCTGTAGTCCTAAAGCAATGGACTACTCATTGAGGGTTTACAGTCTAGTGAGACAAGTCATTCTACACTCACATTTTGGGAATAAAAGTCCTGAAGCACATACCAGTCTCAGGCAGTCACACGTTACTTCTCCTTTAACACAATTCACTGCTTTGCTGCTTGTGTCATTGGCAATGCACTGCTCTCGGCAAGACAAGCTTAAATAACCTGATTTACACCCCCTGTTTAGAATTCGAGCAGCTCTCTCCAGTCAGGGTCAGTGCAAAAGCAAGCCAGCAGGGAGCAGAGCTGGGGCATGCTACTGGAAGGAAGTGCATCTCTTTCACATCCAGTAAACACACAAGAAGAAAGTCATGACATGCCACGGCACAGCCACAGTAACTATAAAATTAAACCTTAGAAAAGTTAAAAGCTTGATAATGCGGCTAAGCCATATTTCAAGTTATTATCGATCCCTGCACAACATCCCTATATTAATTTAATCAGAGACTGTTTAAGGCATTTTCTTTGGCCTCCTTTCTTCTACCAGAAAGTAAATATTATGGAGCTCTGTATGTCAGTATCCAAAAGGGACTGTCTTTCCAACCTGTTTCCATAAAGATGCAAAGAGAAAACAGATCAGTAAGAAACTAAATTCCACAGATCACAGAACAGCTCCATATTTGTGCATCTTTCATGTTGCCAAGTTGTAGGACAGAACTGCTCCGTGCAACTGCTAAGACACTCAGCTATAGTCAGGGTGATGATGAGAATTATGCTGCACAGTAATTGCACTTAAAGAAACCACCATCCACACAAACATTGGAGTTTTTCCACAAGGAAAACTCTCCCACAGCCCAGTGCTGCGTATGCATGCACAAACATCTCTTCCCAGTCTCTATGATCAATAAGAGCCATCACTTGTACTGATCAAAACCAACTATTTAGAGTCGACAGCTATTTTAAATCATCGAGACACCACACAATAGCAACACACCACAAAATCATAAACATATGACTGATGTCCAACTCCCATGCATATTCATAACCAAGACTTCTCTCTGGCTCAGTATTTGCCTTTTCACAAGACCTGGTTTTCTTAATATGCTAACAGTCAAGGCCTACTGCAGACATATCAGAAATGGGTTTCAGGACAATGGCTATTGATACATAATTGGTACAATATTGGTACAATAATTTATATTACTAAATTGCATACCCAAAAGCAACTTTTGTTGAGAATGGGAAATTACATCAGTCTTTCTTTGCTGTCCAGGCTCATTACAGAGCCTGAGACAAGCAATCATCATAAAGATTAGACTGGCCCAACAGATTTCCGGAAGCAGAACACAACTATAGCATCTAAGGTCAGCAGACAACACTGCTTAATACCTGCCTTAGGCTCTACACCTTCATTAGAACAGAAAAGATTTAACCTCAGACTTAGCTGTGCCAGAGGAGTGAGCAGTTTTTTAAGTCCAAGGCTGAAAGGTGGTAAGAACAGCCTCACTCCTCTGGGAAGACTTAGTACTCTTTTCTGTGTCAAAATTAAGGTAGTTGGCAAGTGAATCAAGCCCTGAAACAGAAAAGTGTAATCGTCTGCACTGGATTCAAGTAGTCACTTGAAGGTCTATACTTAAGCCATCTGAGTAACTAAGGGCATCTGTAAGAACAGTACAGGAGCAGCTCTGAAAACCTAGTCACTTTGTGAAGTAATGTGAATGTACTTTCTAGAGTACACGCATCACAGATGGCCATTGTAGCTCTCCCTGCTATTTACATTTAGTAGAAACTATTCCTGAAATACTATGTCAAGCAAAGAGCTGTTAACCAAATTCATACCACTGCTGATTTAAGTGATTAGTACTGGTATTAGACCAACCAGGGTGACAAATCTTGCAGCAGTAATACTGATTTTGTGTCTAGAGGTATTCAGCTTTGAATTTTCACTCCATGTAGCTTGCTTTGCATGCAGAAAACTACCATCAACCAAAGAAATATGCACACAATCTTTTACTGAACAGTTCATTTGTCCTTCCCACCAGACAATCTACATGTGGAAGATGCTAACTAAACACTACTCGAGCCTAAAAACTAACCTGTTACAGTTCAGTAAGTGTGAAAGCTTACACTGAGGGAAGCCCTGAATAGAAGACATCCAGTTTGTTACCATTACCTGGAAGATGTTGACATATGGTCCTATAACTTAATCAGTAACCTATGAGAAATTAGTGCAACAAAGCATTTGGAAAGAACCATCACTGTAACTTCAGATTAAAGTCACAAAAGAGATTTTGTCCAAGACTTTAGTCAATGAGAAGCCTCACTTCCCAATGGGATAAGAATCTTTATGCTTTAATTGGCAGTGAATGATCAGGAACTGCTAGATCTGACACTTGTGCTAGAAAAGCAAAGGTTTTACTCTAGACTTGACAACAAGAAACAAGCTTGTAGACACATGCTATTTTTTCCTAAAAACAGAGCTCCACAAGCCTGCCCCTACTTAAGACCCTTCAGCTGACCAGTGCTTTTCATACACTGAAGCCTGCTGAGATTGACTAGCTAAGCTTGCTCATGTAAGCTGAGAAAGCCCCAGGCCTGAAAGGTAGTTTTATGAATATTACACTTGAATAGTTGAACCACAGAACATGAAGAAACTCAGGTATTTACCAAGCCTTCTGCCCCCACTGTAATCTTGTGGGAGAGGAGACATCCCATAACATATTTCCATGAGTTAAGCCACATCAACTCAAGTCAGTCGGTTAAGTGTCAATACAACCCTCAAAACATAAGTTTATTGAATAAAGCTGAAGAGCAGTAAACCAATATATGCATCCACCTAAATAAAAAAATTCACTTATTTACAAAGTTCAGTAATTGTATAAGTTGTTCACATGCAGAGAGTAATGCACAGTTAACAATTGGTAGTGTTTGGATGCCATAAACGCTGAAAGCAGTGAAGTATATAAACACCAAACACATCCACTTTAGCTATAGGCCAGTTAACTAAACAGTGACCTGGTCCCCCACAAAGATTCACACATTCTAGTTTAGTTTCCTTATTTTAGGCACAAGCAAGTTTGCTAAATAGAAGTTACCTGTAGCAGTTCCTGGTGAACTAGGGACTACAGTAGCAAGTTAACATACCCTCTCCTCTACAGCACCAGAGTATGGATTAATTGAAATCATGCTTCAGAGAACTGAAAGGGGACAAAAAGTTAAAATGCAAATTCAGACTGAATGCAGGCAGCATGTAGTGTCTGTGCAACAGTGCGATAGTTGGTACGGAACAGTAAGGCCATGGCAGTCTAAATTAAAACTGGCTTGTCATAACTGATATGGACTAAACTGTTTCCAACCAAAGACTCCAACATAATGCAAACCACATTTAGGTGAAGAATCACACACAGTGTGAGGCAACACAAGCAGGTGTACCATGTATTTGCATACACTAGTAAGCTACACTGACATTACTGTATGAACAAACCAGTCTTGACAAGTCTGTCCCTTTAAATATACTGAAGTCATTGAGAAAATAAAGCTACAAAAACGTTACAATCTTTAGTTTATGCATACTTCCCTATACTTGTAGGAGCTACTCAAGAAACAGGATCAATTCATTGGCTCTCTTGTGCTTTGACACAGTAGAACATCTCATTTTGCAACTTACAGACTTTGCACATGGTTACATCAAGAAAGCAGGCAGGTCTAGAGTTGTCACAATAGCCTAGATATTCCATAGCACCAGGTGAAACTGTGCCCAGCCATTTCATGAGCAGGAGAGACACCAGACAATTACATAGATATTGTGCTAAAGGTCAACAACTGACTCTATACAGAAACATCAGTAATTTAAGTGTCATGCAGCTGCTCAGAATGTATGTTCTGGTTTCAGATAGAGACCACTAGTATCTGCAGATAGAAAAATGTATTTGAACAAAGTCTGATGTTCCTAGCAATTTGTTTTCATGCTGGAATACTCCAATTTTTTTGAAAGCTTGACAGAACAGTCCATTCCCATTCCCCACATAAATGTTAAACAGAAGGAACAAAATAATTTTAAACAGTTTGATTCTTTCCTAATGCATCATGAGAGTTTTCAAGTGACAGGGTAAGATCTCAGCTGTAGATTAGTGATGCTGATCCATTATGCCTTGTGCTCCCCTCTGCAAACAGCTTCCATTTCCCTGCTTACATACACACATCACATGCATTTGTGAGATTAATCAGTATCCCACAACTCACGCTTAAATGTTTTCTAACTACTGTATGTGGCATCTTACAGAATCTTAATGCTGTCAAGCATCAGCATCTTGAAGCCACTAAACACTAGAAATAAAACACCTGCTGAAAATCATATAAAAACCTGGCCCTGAAAAACCAGAAGAGAGTGTACCATCATAGTTAACCTGGTAGAGAGATTAGGTTATCTTCTTAAAAAGCCCCCCCCACAACCCTCCCACCATAGATGGTTGTAAAATAAATATTTGTGCTGACTTTATCATGACAACTCTAGTTGTTTTGTGACAGAATAGGAATACAAGTCTTCAGCAGTGCACATGAGAAATGAACCGTGAAAAGGCAGATTCTTGATACAGGATTTTGGGGTAGTATCTCATTATGGAGGGAAGTGGACAATTGAGATTATGGCCAACTGGTACTGGAGATTCCAGGAAGACTTCAGCTTCTTCTTGATTTTGAATGCTGAATAAGCCACTGAAGCGTGATATCTGGAGAGAGAAGAGAAGTTCCATATTCAAGTGTCCATCTGTATTTGTATAACTGGCATCACTTTGGTATGCCAGTGTCCTCAGATATAACAGGAATATCCAAGTCCTTCTCTAAAGGATGATCCAAGACACATCAACACAATCATTTTTTGGAATACCTGCTGTCAGTGCTTTGGTCCTATAGCTGCCCAGCATCCCTTAAGGAGCATTTAAAGGAACTGCCCCAGACATCCTTGTTCCTCAGTCAACTACACCTCTAGAAAAAAAGACATCTTTTAACCTGACACTTCGGTATGACTCACATAATCAGTTTGAGATCAACATTACTCTATCTAGCCAGTCTGTATCTCCTTACCTGATGAGAACAAAGCCAGTTTAGCCCTACAATATAAGGCATCAAGCTCCTCCATGCTTGAAAGAGGGTCTCCTAAGGAAGTGAAATGCACTAACATCATACCAGCCCAGTGCTTCTAGCAGCACCTTCCCTATAGCATCAGTGATGTTCAGCTGTGCTGTGAGAACTGTGTGGGAGATACCAGAGAAAGGAATATCTGCTGCTCCTGTCCACCACATTTTCATCTTTAACTGATAGTAAGGTTCTTGGCTAAGAGGTCAGAAGAGTTCCAGAAGCTGATTTTTCTACAAAGAAGTTGAGTCCTTAACATAAAGCAGTCCTGGTGTCCTTTGTAGCTTGTTCCTGTAACCACCAGCCTGAAGTTTCCTTCACCAGTAAACTTGTGTTAGCCTGCCAGTGAACCAGTGTTAATCTCCTGGCAGCCACAGGAAGGCAACACTTGCCATCCTCTTCCTGATACGTACTGTACTTTTATGCAGTTGAGATTACTTGGTTTATTTACAATACTTACTTCAAGTACTTGGTATTACACAGTACCTTGGTTTCTGCCTTTGAACTTCAGAAATTCTAAAGCAATTGATGTCAGCACCAGAAAAAATTACTGTCTGGCTGCATGGAGGAGTGACTAGCATAGGCCACAACAGGAACTGCTTTGATAAGACAGCAAGGGAAGATGATAATTTCAAGGTAATGACTGAGGAAAAACCTGCTTCAAGTACCTGCTAGCCTCATGGAGTGTGGCAGAGTTGAGAACACCCAACAGAAGTATAATCTCATTTAGGCCAAGCTAATAGTGAGACTAGTCAGGTATTTGCTGCAAATTAAAGACAAGCAGCAGATTTCACTTTAATACCAGTCAAGCTTCCTCACTGCCATCAGGAGTTATACAAAATTTAACCAGTGCACTTACACATTATTCCTTCATTTGTTACCAGTTTCCTGGAGCCAGGAAGCTTAAGAAGTTACAGTCCCCCAAATCCATCCCCTGACAGCTCTTCATAATGTTTAATATTTTAGGTTAATACTTACCTATATTATCTTTCTCTTTGCAAGAAATTGAGTAGCAGCAGATTTCTCTGTCCTGAATAGCAGCAAGATTCCTACGAGAGAGAGAACATTTCAACATACACTTATAACAAGGACTCCTACACTGACAATCTGACCTGTTCATCTTCAAATAGTGTGTTCCTGTACAATGTTTCAGCTAGCTCCTGTTGCTGGGTTTTCTACTTAGAAATACAAGCTTACTGATGTAACAACCTTATGTACATGAATTCATTTATTGAGTTAAAGTAGCCTTTCTTCGGAAGGGTTACACTTACATCTTTTCAATTAGCTGTTTCTCATCCAAAGCATTAGGAAGGTCTCTCTTATTTCCAAGTACTAGAACCTGTAATCCAGAGTAAAAGGAAACAGTTGCAGCTTTGCTTTTTAGAAACAACAACAGAAATAAAACCCACACCAAATCACACAGCAAACTTCAGGGAGTCTCATAAGTAGTCTGCACTACGCTAGCAAATTGAACAGAATGAGAAAATCACTATTAAGCCAGATAAAGGAAGACTGACGCAGGGAAAGTGGGGGTACAAATAAACTGTTACATGCAAAAAGCAAGCATGAGAACATATCAGCTGACAAAAACTGAGAACAATCCCAGTAGAATTACCTGTGATTCCCTAAGCTTACTCTATACTTCTGTTTTACACTTTGGTTAACCTCAACTATAGCAGACTCTAGAGAGCACAAACTCATGCTGTGGAATATTCTATTGGAACTTCTGTCCTTTTCTTTAATTTTTCTTTTAATTTTTTCATTTTTTGTTGTTGTTGGCACTGAACAAGAGTAAGATCATTTAAGGATTGACTGAGGTAAACGATTTGAGACACAACAGGCAGGTATTGTTCATGCTTATACTAACCAATAAGGTTAGGTCTTTCTCACACTTAACAGTTCAAGCCAAACTTCAAAGCTGCTAAAGTTATATGCATTCTTCAAGCAAGTTTCATACTGTGTAAGGCAACATTACTTACAGGGATTCCTTGTAACTGTGGCTTATCTAGAAGATTGTGCAGCTCATTTCGAGAGGCTTCTATTTTTTCACGATCTGCAGCATCTACCATGTAGCTTTAAAGAGAATTTAAGGCTAGGTCAGTAAGACTGAACTACTTCAGGAACAGCAGTCTTTCCTTTACACTGTTCTAAGCACATTCAACAAGGCTTTAAACAAAGCTAGATCTTCTGAGCAAAGAATTTGGTTCTTTTAAAAAAATTCTCCAAGATCAGAGTAGATGGAAGATTCTTTCAGTTAGACAGCACTGCCATCCAGTTCAGACAGGAAGCAGTTAGCACTTCAGATCAGACACTGGTAAGAAAATAACCTATCTTGAGCCCTGAACTTAAGCATAAAAGAGGTCAATATGGCTGCAGTACAGCTGCAAAATTAAAACAAGTACTACCAAGTCAGGCATGCACTGTTAGAAAGGGTACACACAGAAGAGGAGCACATCTGAAGTTAAGTACTAGCTGAAAGAAGATGACACTTACACAATAGCATTAACTCCTCTGCAATATCGCTCCCACATGCTTCGGAATCGTGGTTGCCCTCCTATATCCCAAATCTTAAAGCAAGGGGAAAAAGATAATTTAGCCATGCACTATGTCTAAACATGTCACGCAAAGAATAAGACAAGAAATCAAAACACAGTTTTTCCTTTCTCCTTAGGCCAGCTGCAGGACCTCTCACATATCAGAGCAGAAATGATACCTAATACAGCTGCTCAAAGCTTGCAGGCCCAATAGCATAAGTTGCAAATTAGAGCATCTTACACCAGCTGCAAGAACACACTTATGTACTAAGTTTACACACTGTGCTATACAAGAAAACAAGATAAGATGTATTGACTTAGAACTGCTTTTTGATGTAAGCCTACTCTTAAGGAACACTGATGAGCAGAAGTGGAGAATCTCTGAAAATTAACTCAGATTAGAGCCAGACAGCTTTACCACAACATTGCTTTAACTAGTCCATGAGTCTGGAAATCACACACAGATTCTCATTTAAGAAACCCCATAAACAAACATATGCATATCCTGAAGCTATTTGACAGATATAGCTGAGCCTCTTCAGTTTCCTGTATTTGTCCCAATGGTGGAAGCAAAACAGAGCAAACATACAAATTTTAAACTAAAAGCTGAAAATCACCTTGCATGGGTTTAAAAAGAGACAGGTAACAATAGCAACATACCTTTATTGTAACATTACCCTTTGTAACTTTCCTCATGTTGAAGCCCACAGTAGGAATCATATCTTCACTGAATTGACCTGACTGAAAAAAAGAAAGGTGAATTTAGTGCTTACCTGATGCAGATAGTTTACATAATAAGATATCATAATCTTTTCCTAACTATTTTTCAACTGAAGGCTTTATAGACAAGAAGTTGCAGGTATTATATCCATGTGTACTGAAGTTTGCATTAAGTCAGTAGAGTCATTTCTTACAAGCACTGAAACATTTTTTTTCAAGCCTTGAGGCAGTCAGGGCAGCAAAGTTACCTGTGGAAAAATGTTTTGCACAACTTAACAGATGGACAAGCAGGGCAAGTATAGGAAAAGAGCCATTCACCTACTTCTGCTGGAGCCAAGTTCTGCACATCAGGATCTCCTAGTTACCTGGAAGCTAGATTTTCCTCTGATGCAAGCTACTCTATAGACAACAGTTAGAGTAATAAATCACTCCTATGGAGTAAGTCTCCAACCCACAGGTATGGGTTAACTCCCTGAGAAGTGTTAAAGGCTAGAAAGTGGAAGGACTTGACAGGTCTGCTTCCTGCTAGGCTACAGTGTCCAATCTGTTCCACAGTGGAAGAGGCAACTGGAATGCAACTGGAGAGTATTTCAGTCCATTTCCACCCAAAGTTCAGCATCACTTGAAATTCTGACATAACTGCCACAAAACAGTGCTGTATTAGAGAGGTTCTCTGGTGGCAGATGTTTTACTGTCTGTTATACTTTTATCTGTAACAGCTTGAAAGCCAAGTTTACAGCTATCTCCTGCAGCTAACCCAGAAGCCATAACAAGCATTATCAACAGCAGTACAGATTTCTCCCATGCTCTAGCTATCTGGCAGAAGGTAAATCCTAGCCACAGCGGTCATTACGTATCACACTACATCCATTATGTGCAATACAACCAGACAGTCAACCAGATTTGGAAAAGAGATCGACTCAAATGCATTCAGTTGTTTAATTAGGATCTGGTATCATAGCATCAGAAAATCTGCTTCTCTTCCCTTCCCTGATGTTGCACAGAGAAGCTAGCCCGAGTTAAAAACCCTTTAGGATCTCTGAAGCAGATGCCACCTCACCCTACAGTTAGGGCCCAACTGCTCACAAGCTGGAAGTAGTAACTAAGTCTGACTGGACATGTCAAGAAGGCAAACAGCATGTAGGGCTTGTATTAAGAATAGTGTGGCTTGTATTAAGAATAGTGTGGCAGCAGGAATAGGGCAGTGATCAAACCCTGTGCTCAGCACCGGTGAGGCCACACCAGTGTGTCAGTTTTGGGCCCCTCATTACAAGA
>JAVHNF010013087.1:3477-17143 GCA_034783455.1 Micropsitta finschii
CTGAAAAATAGCAACTGTTTTACCTGTTGGTATTTTCCACAGAGAAAAAAAAAGGGTTTACCTTTCACATTCACTTGCAAGAGATTTGCAGCAAGCACAACCACTACTCGGTGTCTTGTTCCTACCTCATCTTGTCCCTACACGTGACATTTTGGCTCCTGTTTGAGCCAAACTCATGTGCTTATGAAGAAATGATTTAGCATTGGATATGAGTAAATGGAGGAAGCTGGCTTTGGGGAATGTGTTAAAGCAGATGTTCTGATGATGGAATTGGGATTCCCTTCGCTCAGGCATCTTCAGATACACTGACCTTCTATCCCTGTTGGAATGGCAGTTCCCCGTGTTTCTCTTGAGCTTATTAACCATTTTGCTGGGATGGTTTGAGATGAGGGATGGCGATAACTGGTTGGGATACATGGCGTTTTTTGTGTGGATAGTAATTAATTTGTCCCTTCCCTCTCCATGCTGTTTGCTGTCCCCATACATATGAAGTAGCAGTTCTAAAGCTTGACTGGTAGGTTTGGACCACCTGGTTATTTTCTTAAAGTAGTCAGTGCTCTGGTAGTTCTGTGTGTCATGAGGAAGTCCCTCTCTTGGGGTAATGCTTCGTTGTGCCAGCTTCCAAATACAGTGATCGTTACATGGATTTTAATAGTCTAAAGAGCAAAGCTTAAAGCTCGCATCCTCTGGGCTTTTCATAAAATTATAGCATCTCAGAGTGGTTTGGGTTGGAAAGGATGTTAAAGATCATCTAGTTGCAACCCCCTGACTTGGCCAGGGACGCCTTCCACTAGACCAGTTTGTAGGCATCATGCAGAATTCAGTGTCTGAAAGCTTAGGGTTAAGCCAGATGCAGCAACATCAACCCTTGTGTTAGATTGGGGTGCTGGAGATTGTGTGTAAATTGAGAATTGTGGGCTGGACTGCCTCGAGAGATGCTTTTGGTGCTACCCCTTTGTCTTTTTTACTATCATCTGTGAGCTGCCAGTGCACATTATAGTATGAGTTACTCCATGCTCTGCATTAACACTGGAGCTGATGATGTGTACTGGGCAGCATGTTCCAGCGTCCAGAGGCTGGAGTCCAGGCTGGAATAGGGGAGCCTTTGAAGCAAAGATGTTGGGGGGGTTGATAGGTCTTCCTTTCACCCACTCTGGTGTCCTCAGCATGAGTGCAGTCTGTGTCCTGCTCGGGTTCTTGTGACTCTCTGAATTTAGCAGAAAGGGCTCTATTTTGTGCAGTAGTTTTAGTGGGGTTCCTCTTACTCTAATCAAGCATGATTACTCTTCCCTTCCCAGGCACTTTGAGCACTGGAAACCCACCTGTGCTTTGTGTCTGGCTTCCCTGGGAACAGCTCCTGGCTCTGCTTCGTGTTCCTGTCTCTGTTTCCTGGCAAGGCAGTTGCTGTGACTGCTGAGAGGTCAAATGAGGTCTGCTGTTGTGGTTTATTTTTTTCTTGGCACAGTCAGCTGGGAAGGTGGTGATCCCCGTGTGTCTGAAGGAATTGGAAGATGGTGTTTTAGGAATCCAAAGAACACTGCTTTTCTTTCTCCCCTCGCCTTCATTTCCCCTTTCTCTTAATCATCATTTTATATAGACCTCCAGAGGATTTTCAGATGAGCTTCTGGCTTCCTTGTGTTCCAATTGCTAGTTTATTGGCAATGTTATCCATATGGTGACCTTGAAATGAAAGCAGTGCAGTGCAACTGGTGTGCCGGAGCCTTTTGCTGTCTTTAACACAGAACAAAAAGTAAAAATGTATCAGTGATAAGCATTTTATTTTTTTCTTACGGGGAGGTTCCTGGGATCTTCCCCATCTCCCACTCTCTTTCTTTTAGTGTTTTTCCTGACATTTTAATATGAGCATGTATATGAATAAATCAAAGTTCATGCAGGCATTCTACTGTTTTGCACAGTGCTTTTAGAGAGCTACTTTTCCAGGAGCCTGTTTGCAATTTTGTCAGATTTTGTTACATACTTAGGGAAGGAAAAAGTCTCTCCACTGTTGCTTGACTTTACACATTCAGTGGATGCCAGAGTTCAAGTCCTGTAGAAGAAGAGAAATCAACAAAAGGGCATTGCAGTAGTACTTGTTCTCAGTTCCTCTAAGAAGGGTGCATGTGTCCAACCTCTATTTGATGGTCCTGGGAGTATTCTGAGTGCATAAAGCTGCTCTGCAGCACCTCAGTGATGGAATTGCCCTCTGTGAAGATGGTGAACCTGAGGCCTGAGTGTCACTTAGCTCCTGAATCCCATTCTGCATATGCGAAGAGGACTGAAAGGTTTCTGGGCCTCTGGGCTCCTGGTGTGGCTCCCAACGAGGTGGGTCTGCTGTGAACAAAAGCTGGAACTTGGGGATGCCCACAACACCTGACTTATGTAGGGGTAAGCACGTACCCTGAAACTTTAGTCTTAAAAGCAGGTATGTGCATCATGTGCCAGGTTTTTGAGAAAGGTGTGTGTACTCTTAAAATAAAAAAGCCAAACCAACTTGGAAGCTGATCAAAAAGATGGTTATTTCTTCGTGCCCTTAGGTTTACTGGAGATTTGTTTTCTGCCAGATGTTTTGCTGAGCACAAAATAATTTCTGCGTGCGAAATCTGAAATGTGATTGCTTGTAAATGCAGGATTTTGTGTAGTTCCTTGGAATAACATTATAGAAACCCCTAAAAACAGACCCTACAAAATTTACCTCCCAGGAGCTGAGCAAAGTCCCTGCTCTTCTCCCTGCTGAACTGGCCTCTTTCTCTCAGCCTAAGGTTATCTGTGCAGCAATCATGCGAACTGGCAGTTGATGTTTGTGCAGATCACTTAGGCTGAGGGGACCGTGAGCCCTTTCGTGTCTCTCAAACAATGTAACACACATAAGAATTATTGTTAAAAGTTGTTGAGGGCATTGTTCTGAGCAGAGGTGCTTCATTTTGGTATTCTCATTTTGAAAGCTTTATCAGGTTGAAGGTTTTCTTGCACATTTCTTTTCACCTGTTCGTTTCTTCAGACCAGGAATCATGGTTTGGTTTTTTTTTTCCCTTGGAATCTCTTTCTTGCTCCTCTCCTTTGACAGGAAAGAGCAAGGTACTGATCTGACAAAGCCTCTTACTCAGATGTTTGTCAGTGTTCCAGCATCTTGCAGTGGCTTCAGAGGGACAGTAACTGTCCCTTTTAAGTGGGTGTAGAGGGAGCCCCGCTGCTCTGTTTAGAAATGACTGTGTAAATGAAAGCAGCTTGACCCTTCACATGTCACATTGAGCATTTGATCCAGCGTGGGATCATTTACCAGCCCCAAGGAAAGGAAATCTAATTTGCTCAAGCGCACAAACTATGGAAAGGTTCAAAAGCTCAGGGGCTGCTCCTTATTGTTTGTCTCAACCAAATTTGGGAACTAGAAATGCAAGGCTGGGTTTGCTTTGGAAAGCAGTGATTTATTGTGTGGAGTCAATAAACATGTTTGCACAAGGCTCCTTTGGGCATGCATAGTAGTTTATCTTTGGAACCTACCACAAAAGCATTCATTTCTTCTTATCTCTCACCAGGGGCCAGGGCCAGTTGCACGTTTTTGTTTCTGTTGCCAAAGAACTGGCTGCAGGCAGAGATGAATTAATGGAGAAATGTTCAGGGTCTTCAGGCATTCAGTGTTTGACCGGTTTCCTACCTGGTCATGCTTCTCTTTTCTCAAAGAACAAAACTCAGTATGGCTTTTCTCCTTTGTTAGTTCCACGGTGAAAGAACAGACTTCAGGGACACTTCCCTTTTCATTTCTTTTGTCATTTAAGGAATTCAAATGTGCTGCTGAAGAAAACTGTGTATGAATATGGCCTTGATAAATTTGGCTGTAAGACAGAGGAACAGGCAGATTTGAGAAATCCAGGCTTTGTGTGTTTTCTTGTTTAAGGTGTCTTTAGATGACCTGCTTAAGAAACTAGGCTGACATAAAATTAGCATGTTTTCTGCTGGACAGCTTAAAGCCTGGTGTGGGATGGTCTAAAAGCACTGTTCCCTTGCCTGAACTGTTCAGGCCTGGTGAGCCCCACAAGTTGTTTAACTTCTGAACTTCAAACTTTTTGTGGGTGGCTTGAAAGAGATTTTCCTGATAGGGGTTTTAGAAGGCATGGCAGGAAGGTGTGATTTGGCATGGAATTCAGGTCTGATATTCACTGTTCAGTGACACCAGTTTGGGTGCAGGAAAGATGTGGGGGGATGCCTGAGGATGGAGGTGGTTCCCTACCCATGGCAAGGGGGTTGGAACTATATGATCTTAAAGTCCTTTCTAACCCTAAGCATTGTATGAGCAGAGGCATTATTCCTCATAATGAAAACTTTGAGCTCAGTCTAAATAGTTTCTCGCAGGGAAGGTTAAGGGGTAATTTGTAGAAGGCTACAGAGGTAGCAGAAGTTCTTCTAAATAAAACTGTCTGTAAGAAAATGGAGTAGCCAGAAAATTTAAGCTAGATAAATTCAGCTTAGGCATTAGGTAGACTTTTACTGTGATGATAACAGTTTCCCAAGGTATGCTATGAATTCTTTGGTATTACTAGATGTCCTTAAATCATGGTTGGCTTTTTCCTCTTTAAGTTATGCTATACTTAAATTACAGCTTTTTGACCAGAACAAGGATTTCATTTCTTCAGCAAAATCAACTTGCAGAGGCCTCCTTGCATTAAAAAATAGGCAAGCTCCATTTCAGTATGACATCTGTGAAAGTACAGTAGCACACAGTGCCATGACAAAGGTGTAATATTCATCTCACCTACTTTTTAAGGTCACACTGAAGGAGAGGCTCAAGCACCATCATTTTGTCTCTTTACTTCACTGATACTCCTGTGCATGAGTTAGTAGAAGGTTAAAACCGCACCTGTTACAGCATTATCATGGAATCATAGAACAGTGAATTGGAAGGGACCTTAAAGCTCATCCAGTTCCAACCCCTGCCACGGGCACCTTCCACTAGACGAGGCTGCTCCAAGCCCCTGTGTCCAACCTGGCCTTGAACACTGCCAGGGATGGAGCAGCCACAGCTTCTCTGGGCAACCTGTGCCAGAGTCTCAGCACCCTTGCAGGGAGGAGCTTCTTCCTAATATCTAATAATCATTAAAATCTGTGTCTTGATTGCATGTAACTCTTGCTGAAGAAACCATGTGCAAAATACACAGAAATGGGCTGCAAGCATGGATGGTCAAATCATTTGTGTGCGTCTTGATTTCTTGCTCTGGAACAGGGAAGGGAAAGAAAAGGACAGGAAAAGAAAGAAAGGACTTCTTCCCACTCACTGTTACTGGTAACATCCAGCTGGATTGCAGCCTTTTCCTGTGGGTCATGTTCTCCACTGGCTGGTGTGACTGGCCAAGTGGACGGAGAGACGTTATGATGGCATAAACCTGATGCAAGCTCAGAATTATGGAGGTTATAAGCTTGTAGCACATTAAAAACACAGCTTGCAATAACAAGCTGTGCAGCATTCTAGCTCCTGGGAGGATTAATTACAGATGGTAGCTGTGACAGCTAAATCAAGTACCTCTAATGTTGTGTAAACTTCATTAAACAAACGCGGTAGCAAGGCTGTAATCTGTGAGAAATGGGAGAGGATGACGAGGGCCGAAAAGGAAAATACTCTGTAGGAAGTGTAAAAAAAATCTTCAGTGTTTAAATCCTCTGAAGCAATTTCTTCTACCTCTTATGCTTAAATGGTAGAATTTTAAACCACAAGCTTTTAAACTTCTTACCTGGTAAAGCCTTAAAAGCTTGGTAGCCTGAATTAATAACAACTTTTTCCTAATACATGCTAAGTTCCTTACAGTCCAGGAGTCCTGTTTTATCTGATATGCTGTATCCTTCCTGATCTTCTACAACCACATGGATTTGATCATGGAAATCTGAGAGGAAAAAGCACCGATCTCCTTCTTTGTTGCTGCTGTGGTTGATGGTGGTGGAGGGTTTATAGGAAGTAGGCTTTGATTCTAACTTTGGCTGCAAGTTTTAATCCAAAAGCTTTTCTGTGCTGGTATCATGAATGATATTTTCTAGTTTAAAGGAAAGTCCAACACATCCAAGGTCACCATGTGCCAGCTCTCACCAGTAATGTGAGGATGTCATTTAATACTGCACTGAATTGCAGGTAACAGTGTACTGCTGAAGAAAAGGCTGTTTCCGTTTTCCCAGCTTCCTTTAGGGGCAGAAGCCTGAACCATGGAACAGTGAATACTTCTCTGCTGATGTAGCAAGTTGAATCTGCTCAGCAGAGGGGCCCATGCATGGCAGCAGTGATTCTGGGAAGCACGAAGGAGGACAGGTCAGGGGACAGAGCTCAGGATTAGTTCATTTAGCTTGTAATTTCCCCATTTGCAACTCGGTTATTACAGCAGGGAGGAACTCCAGAGACAATTAAATGAGCTTTTGCCTTTGGACAGGGGAGAATTAACCAAGGAGGAAAAGCTAAGCTTCTCCTTTGAAGCACTTTTGCTTTTAATATGGCATGTCTTGGTGGCCAGTGCAAAAAGGTTGTGTGCTTGGTTGGAATCAAAAAGTCAATGTTATATTAGAGATTTCTATAAACCCTCTGCAGCAGCCTGGTCAAACTGGATTCCTAATTCTGTTTCTATTGACTAATGGGTAGATGAGGTCTTCCCTTCTCTTTTTTTTCAGCAAGCCGTCTACTTTCTGGGTAGACCTTTCAGCTGTGCGTATTTCATCTCTCCTTTCTAAATTCGTTGTGTTATTGTAACTTCACATTCATTGGCATTACTCATCAGAAGCATAGAGTTGCTTAACTTAAAGAAAGACTTGCTTAATGAAAAAGAAATAAAAATAGTAAGTTCTTAATGCAGGTATCAATTTACAGACTGACCAATGAGATCTGTCCATGTAAGAACATCTGCCAAGCCAGTTAACCCATTCTGGTTTTCTGCATTAGAAAGGAATAATCACTGTGAATAGCTTCCCATTTGTCTTTACTGTAGTTCACTTTAATTAATTTCTGTCTTCTCCTTTAATCTGTCAATTTGATTACTAGATTGAATGCTAAGCCTAAAATCCCTGGCAGTATCCCAATTATAAAGCTACATTTTTATGAGATGGGTGTAATTTTTATAGTAAATAATGAGGAAACCCCAAAACCTCTCTTTTCTTGGGGGTTGAAATCTGCTCTGAGATTGAGTGCACACTGCTCCTGCCAGGGAGCTCTGTCTTACTCTTCCTGCAGCATGATTTTAATTCTTCTTTTTTTTTCTTTGACCCTCTTTGGCTCGTGCCAGTTTAGAAGTGAGGAAGAAATTGGTTTTAATCTTTTGAAAATTCTGTATTTCAGACGGAGTTCTTAATCAGTAGCACACAGTATGTTAGCGCAGAGCAGTGGGGTTTAGTATAGCATTTCAAAACATGTGTTGTTAGAGGATTATTTCTCACTTTGATTGGCTTAACCTCTCCGTGAGTTTGCATGAGCATAGTTATGTGTATCTAATTTTAATTATTAATGAAGCTGAGTACAGCCTATCTTTATTGGAGTAAAGGACCAAGAAAGGCAGAGAGAATGCTTGTTCAGCATACGCTTCCCTGGCACAGGACAGGTTTCATTTTGCTGGCATTCACCTCTGAGTGCAATGCAGAAGGGAGAGAGAGATTTAGCTTCCAGGGCTCATTGCTGTGGTTTATGTCACCCACTGAATATAGAACAGAATTCTGCCAAGCAACACATGAATTCCTATGTGAAAATAGATGCTGTGCTCTGCTCTCAGGCTAGCAGCTGCATGCTTTGATATATGGGCTTTAGCAGGGAGGCAGTCACATGACCTTGATATAAACTATCCAATTCCTTGTAAAAGTCGTCTAAATTTTCAGTGAGTGTCAGCAAATGGAGCCAAGCAGCTTTACTTCATGAAAAAAAAAATCAGGAAACAATCTGTGATACAATTTGCTATGGATTAACCTAATAACAGGCTTTCTGTTTTTTTTTTTAAGCTGCTGGTCTTTAAGAGTTTGTAGCGATCACTTGTTTGTACTCAAAGCCACTGTATTGTCTTTGAGTCTTTTGGAGTGGTGAATGCAGGGGTTATTGGCATTACAGTTATAACTGCTCATGTATGACCAAGAATGTGTCATAGTGAGATGATACATTGGTCTTTGTGCTGTGCCACCTAATGCTCGAGCTTTATCTGTGCTGGGAGTGGGATGGATAGAAGATTCTTACTTGGTAGACAAGGAGAATCCTGCTTCTTTTCAATACTTTAGAAGGAGAAAGCTTGCCCTGCTCTTTGCTTCAAAGAGATGCAACAAGTATGAAGAGCCTGAGAAGACTGCTCCTGTTTGTCTTAGAAATGAGTTGAATAATGAAATAATATGAGTTGAATAAATAACACTGTAACAGAGTGCAAAATACTGAAACTTGATAGATAAAGGACTGTTTTTTTTGGTTTGTAGATTCTTACTGAGTAAGAATTCATTCATGTGCATTGATTGTGATATAGCATGCATGAATTCGTTGTGCCTTCTACTCCAAATATGTAATCCTTGGGTCTGCAAGGATTCTTGAGATAACTGCTGTTACATAGAGTGCAAGAAGTATACTGTATTAAGGGAGTGTAACATCTCTATATAGTATGTTCTAAGGGCTTTTCATCCAGTAATGCAAAATGAAAACCAGTAATAAGCTGACAAGTCAGTTTTTTAGTCCTCTGCTAGTATTTAGAGACTTAAAAATATCCACATGTTACTTAGTTGTGTTTTTTCCTTTAATATTTGCACATACAAATTGTCCATTATCAATATATGTCTTGGCTAGTTGTCTCCAGAACATTTTTCTAAAGACAGACATCTGGCTGAGGGTATGGTAGTAAAGGGTAATGTATGTCCATGTAATGTGGTTAAAATTCAAGAAAAGAAATACTATGATGAAGGAATACTACCATAGTATTTTATTTCCAAACAAACCTATTTCCAGCAGTGTTGGCACCAAACCCAAAGAGCCCGCCACCGGTGGTTGTACCAAACGAGGGAGCGCTGGTCGTAGTGGTTCCAAATCCAGCAGGCTTGTTCCCAAACAAGGTCTAGAAGGGAGAAACATCAATGTGGAAACCTGATGGACTCATTAATTGTTTAATCGCTAGCCAAGAAAGCAGAACTGAAGCCCAGCACAAGTGAAGCTACACAACCCAGGCTCCCAGCACTGGTGTGTTATCTGCACACATACGTGCACTAGTGTGCAGCAAGCAGCTTCTGGAAAGAAGTACTACAGTTGGACATGGTCTTAAGGGTTTTTCCAACCTAATTACACTCCATTACACCCAGGATGACTCAATATCAGTAATCAAGTTCAAGTTTTGTTAAGTCATGATCATCATCACAACTTGAGCATCTGTATTTTCAACACTACACAAAGGCATCCCTAGGTCTCTCCTCCTGTGTTTTATTACTGAAGACATTACTTATGGAATCAGGGAATGTTTTGGGTTGGAACAGACCTTAAGGCTCATCCAGTTCCAACCCCCTGCCATGGGCAGGGGCACCTTCCACTAGAGCACATTGTTCCAAGCCTGTCCAACCTGGCCTTATTTCTACCACACCAGTTCTATGCACATGCTTATACTCTTTCCTTCAGTTCACAAAAACCCCACTAGTTCTGAATCTTGGGCACCTTAACTCCTAAGATAATGGACATCTAAGATAATGGATATTTTCATGCAGGTCAGCACCCAGGAAGAGGACTCCTAAGCCATTTATTCCCATTTCATTTCCTCTAGTTCTGCTTTCGTATAACAAAGCACAGACATACCGAACCGCCAACACCAAATCCTGTGTTGGGTTGTCCAAAGAGCCCAGTTCCAGTTCCAAACCCAGTCCCAGCATTTGTATTGGCAGCTGTTCCAAAAAGGCCTCCAGGCTGGGAGGGCTGGGTCACCCCAAAGAGACCCTATGGACAGGAAACAGGTTAAGCTCATGGTACAGTGCTTCTCCAGGTCTGCGCTGGTGATACTGGAACTAAAACATAGCCAATGACTAGAACGATGCTGCATCAGCCCTTGTGCTGGGCAGTGAAAGGTGTTGCAGAAGCTTTTGTCATTCTCCAAGAGATAAGGTACGAAAAGGAAATTAGAAGCATCAAATGAAAGAGCAAAGAATTTATGCTCCAAGCTTCAAATGCTGCTGGAATTTCCTCATCACTTTGAGCGAGGCAGAAGGAAAAGAAACATCTCACTCATCACTGAGGGACAGGATACTGGGATTTCCTCATCACTTTGAGAGGAAAAAGAAACATTTTCGGGGAGAAGTCATAAGATATTCAGGAAGTCTATAGCATATTTGGAGGCAGAGCCTCAGCTACGCTACAGGCTCCAGCTGTACAGCATCCTTCTACCAGAAAAAGCCCATGAATGTCTTCATTAGCCACCAGGAAGCACAGAATTGGTAATGAATCCCACAGGATGTTAAGAATGGAATTGTTTTGCCTGTGTGAACGTAAGAGACACCTGAACTGATAGAACAGACAGGTTAAAGAAAGAAATGGGTGAAGTAGTTTGTTAACAGCTGCTCTGCTGCCCACTATCATGGGTGAAGCTTCCCTTGGCAAGAAGCTGCTTGCTCAGATGGTGGCATTCAGAACTGTACCACAGTTTGAGGAAGATCCAAATCCCTGTGTCCTGTGTCTACTGGAGTAGCTACAGCCAAACTTCCACTTCTAGGGTTCAAACAGTTTCTCTTACCATTGTGCTCGTGTTGGGCTGCCCCAGGGTGTTGGTGTTCCCAAAAGAAAAGCCAGTGTTCTGCGTCGTTGTGGGCTGGCCAAAAGGTTTGTTGAACAGACTTGTAGTTTGAGGCTGCTGACCAAAAAGCCCCCCCGTGGTTCCTGTTCCAAAACCAGTTGTACTGGTTCCGAAAGGAGTTTTATTCTGTCCGTATGAAAAGCCAGTACTAGTAGTAGAAGAGCCAAAAAGTCCTGTAGCTGTACTCGACGTAGCTGTAGAAGACCCAAACAGGCCTGCAGTTGCTCCAGCTCCTACAGGGTTGGAGGGTCCTTTCCTGTTTGCCTGGTAGTCTTCCAAACGCAGCTCCTCCAGAGATTTGCTTTCATATTCTTTCACCTTTTCATCTTTCATAATTACACAGGTAGTGTCATATTCTCCAGACATTGACCTTCTCAATAGCTCACTAGAGACCTAATCCATCACACCCTTTGGCATGTCTGATTCCCCACATGGGGCATATAGTCATCATTGTAACACATTCTGTATCAACACACTGAGGCATGTTCTGCTGTAATTTCCTCCTTTTATTCTGTTGTCCACCTCTTGCTAATAACCTGGGCCACTGACTGCTTTAATGGTAATCCCAGATTTTGCTCCTTAGCAGTCAGCAGTGACCAAACATCAGCAGTAAGCCAGGAAGTCTGGTGAGCAGCATTCTTCCACATCTTTCATTAATATCCAAGTATGGATTACAGATCTCCTCAGAATTGTTTCCTACTGGGTTCTTTACAGAACATTACTTCCTTCCATTTCCTTGCATTCAGCTGTGCTTGCTACACACACATAAACACACACACAAAACCCCCACATTATGTATATTTGTACATAATCAGTAGCATTTGGCTGGGATTCACCTCCCTTAATTTTAGCCATTTAAAAGGCATTGCATCTTAGCCAGTCATTGTGACTGGCGCTGTAGTCAGTGAATGAAATGGCTATCACCAGGCAGTGATTCATCCTAGCCTTTTCTCTCATCTGCTCACACTAAGCATCTGACTTTCAAATAGATTAAGGTACACACAGCACAGACCCCTGAAGGGGAGGATTCCTCCTCCTATCAACAAGGCTCCTTCTTCTTGTAGTGCAGTGTTGCTACACTGCTGCCAGAGTCCTGCGTTCAACAGGGATTAATGCATTTGCCTCAGGTAAAACAGAAATGGTGGAAAAAGACTCCCTGTCTCCCCATCAGATGGAAAGAGCTATTCTTTTTCAACTGATTTCTCTCAAATGAGAAGGTGGTGATTTAGTCTTCTATAGATGTCCTTAAGTGTACAATATTACAGACCTCCCTGAAAGCTCATTTCATCTGGTCTGTTGTGTGATAACCTCTGGGGCACCATATTTCTGGAAATAGTCTCCATCACTCAGCAGTTACTCAATTCACTGAAGCATTTCCAGTTCTAGGAAAACTTTCCTGGATAAGCAAATAAGCCTCTAGCTAATTGAATACATGTGTGAAAAACCTCAGCATTGTTTGCATGGCAAGTTCACTGAGATTTAAAAGTAGTCAAATATCTGTTAAAACAAAACAACATTGTAGTTCCCAAACCCATAGTTTTGCTTTCTTGTGAAATTCATGCCTCTTTCACCTAGAGTCACCAATTCTTACTCCTGATCCATCAAAACCAAAAGAGAAGAAACACATGTATCATATTTAGAGATGTAATAACTATTCATGCATAGCTCTGAAAGAGCAAACAGTGTTCTGGTAAGACCCCACCATTAGAAGAAAACATCTTCATATTAATGAAGTGCTTAAAAATGTTATCAAAATATCAAATAGTTTGAGAAGTTCTGAGCAGGCAAACCTGAGGCAGAGTGAACACTTTTCCACCTTGGCTGCAAGAACAGCTGTGGATATAGCTGAAATATATCACAGCAAAGACTCTATCTCCTTTGCAATTTCCAGGTGCATGTTTAAGGTTCTTTTTGGTTTTCATGCTTCCTATTATCTCCCTTGCTTTCCTGTTGACTTTGATGTCTCCTGTGTTCTTAATTTTCACTTTCATCCCAGTGACTGCCATTTTTCATAGAAGCTACGATTACACTCTAGAAGAATTTGCATTCCCACAAATATTAAAAGAAAGTTCCACTCCCAGCATTAATCTTTGATTTAGAAATTCAAGTGAAACTCAGAAAAATTAAGAGAAAATATCAAGATTAAAAAAAATACATAAAAAAATGAAGATTTTTTTGTTGCAAACCCACCATTGACAGTGGAGGAAAGACAGACATTTGGATTAGATGAATGAGAATGAATGGTCCAAACTCAATTTTATTGGGCAATTTGACAGACTATATTTCAATATCGAGACCCAAGATCAGATATTTTAGGGTCGCAAGTCTGAGCTGTAAGAAATATTTGAAACATCTTTCTTGAAACCATAAGATGAGGTATGTGCTCATTTACTGAGTTAACTAGGCCACAATGAAAATGGAAAGTGTGCTAAAACCAGAATAAAGTAGAGGCTTTTCCAGTTCTTAAAAAGAAGATGCTTTTTCAGTCTTTGAATCCAGTCTGATTAAGCAACACACAACATATCTGCAACCCAATGTTCCACATGCAGGAATAAGGTATTTAAAGTTTGGATAAAAGTCCTTATTTTGTGATTTTAACTGAAACAAATGAAACACAGCCGTTTAATTATCTCTTAGAAGTTTTAAATTATACAAATATAAATAAAACCAACTGCATTCGTGCTGTCCTTATCTAAGAAGAGCAAATGTCATACTAGTTGTTCTGAGCTTTGGTTTATGAGATTTCAGCGTGATTGTTTATACTGGAAGATTAAAGCAAACATCAAAGAACAACTTTTGTCCCAAAAAGATGACTGAGAAATAACAAATCATTAATAAGTTCAGAAGGTATGGAAAGTCTTTAACTCCAGTTATTGGAAATAACCTTTTGGGTTGGACTAGATGATCTTTTGAGGTCC
>JAVHNF010013088.1:1387-12886 GCA_034783455.1 Micropsitta finschii
CATCATCAGTGACATTTAGTGACTGTCTGCTTCACACTTGAACACAAGGTTTGGAGTGGTCCCTGAGAGGGATATGTCCTGAGAGTGTTATGTCCGTGGAAGGAACAGCTGGGGAGTTCAAGGTACATTAAGAAAATAAATAGGGAAGTTCTTAAAGAAGGCAAGTGCATCAGAAACAAAACCCAGTGAATGATTAAAAATAAGTCACTTGAATAGTCACAGCTCCACCTTCCCTTAGCTTTATATAATTTCTCTCAGTTGTTACTTTCTGCTGTTTCCCTATCCTTAACTGACCTAGGGCTAATTGCATGTGTCAGCACAAGGTTGCACTTGGTATTTTGTCTCTTCTAATGGCAAAGGCAGCTTTTTCCGAATGGAGACCCATGAGGATGATGATGCAGATACCTAAGGGGAATGCTAATAGAAGATTATGCTAAAATAGCAGTGAAAGTTAAGTTGTTTCCCACATTTTGCTCAACTCTTGAAAGTTTGAGTGTTATTTGGTCTGTTCAGAACTGCAAAAACAGAAAAGTGGAGAAACTGAGAAGGAATAAGAAGTAAATAAAGATCTATTATTAGAACAAATAACATAAATAATACAAGTTACATTTCTAGTGGAATAGAAAAAGCTTTGGTAGTGGATTTTGTATGTTCAGTTCTGTGCTTACTTTTTTAAAATGTAATTTAAGAAGGGGAAAATAAGATCACTTAAATGTTTAAGGGAGAGAGCATGGTTTAAAATCAGAGCAGTTCTGCAATCCTGAGGTATACTTAATGATACCAAAGCCTCCACAGCCCCAACGTTGATTAAATTTCTACTGAAATTACAGCAAATTTATACTAAAGAGATTACACAACCGAGAAACCAGTGGCCATCCTGTGTTCTTGAAGGTAAACTGTCAGCAAATGATAAAGGGCAAAATAAGCTGAAACGTGAGGGAGTCAGTCTGTCCTGAGTAAACTGCTCTTGACCTGGCTGCCTTGCCGGACCTGTATTTTCACATGTATCGCTGTATCTGGAGTAGAGCTGGGCAGCTGCTCACTGTCAGACTTAAAGCTACAACGTAACCCACTCTGTCAATTTATATTAACTAAGTCAGTAAACTACATTTGAATCAAAGCACAGGAAGATACAGGAGCCGGTCTGCAAGCAAGTCTAGTGGCAAGAGCTCTGTCATCCTCCTAGCTAAAGGTTTATTATCGTCCTTTTATTTGTAGGAAAACTTGACGAACACTTCCACTGTTGGTTAAATTGCCACATATGTAGTGGTCAGGAGATGCACTAGAATGTTCAGTGCTGTTATTTTTTTGTAAAGGCAAGAATTTTCTACTGCTGTTCTCTGTAATAAGGGTACTTTCTGCTTTATTCAGAAACCCTGAACTTAACTATAAAGGTGTTATTTGGCTAACTATAGCCAAGCTGCCTTGCCAGATTGCCACCAATTGCCTTCTCTAATGTCCAATTCTACGTTTATAATAAATCAGAATGAAATAATCACAGCTTTCCCATAGAAAACAGACAAGGTGAGAAGCAAACTATTTTGTTACATTATTCCCTTTGTGAAAGGGAAAGAGTTCTATGGTTCTGTGATATGTAACAAGCTAAGACTTAAAAGCATTTGACTAGTAAGGCAAAATACTGTCTTATTCTAAGCACCACTGAAGTGGTTATAAATGAGTTCTGGTAAGAAATGACTTTACCAACACTACATTTCAAACTTGTCAATTGATACTAATGTGCCTCTTTCTTTCCCTCCAAATGTGAAAGGGAATCTGGCACTTGTAAAAGACAACAAAAGCAGGATCAGAGCTGTAAATGGCTCCTGACAGCACGCTTTTCATGAGGAGTTCTCTGTGAAAAATGGAATATATTAGCAAACCTAGGCTGGAAAGCAAAGCATTTTTAGGTAGGTGGAACTTTTTAATAGCATGTCATTAAATCTCTCTTACATTTATGTTTAATAGATATAACTTTCACAGCAGCATGCTCATTACAAAAAAGGCACAGGGGACCAGAACAAATAGTGAGTGTAACAGACCCAGAGCCCAAGTGCCTCATTTTGTCAGCATTCAGGTATCACGGTGACGAGCAAAATTATCTGGATGTCTTAACACATTAAATTACAAGTATCTTTATTCTGCTACCAGTCCTCTTTGGCCACATCCCCAAACAAGTCTGTCAGCTGAACAGAGGCCAAAATTTCTGCCTGTGTAAATTACTGTAGCTCCTCTGCTGTCACTGGCAATAGGCCATTTTTCATCCCAGATGTGGCTCTGACCTACGTATATTTAAAAATAGGGTCACTGTAATATAAATCTTAAAACCGTTTGACTGGTTGGTGTGGACACAGGCAAGGTGTGTTAATCCCATTTCCAGGACTAAGGCCAAGACATACAACCTGTCTGAAGTAGGTCACCTGCATCCATATATAGGCACACCTATCAAGTGGTTTAAGAAGAGCCAAGTGTTTGCACATCTCTGATTTCACCTGTCACCTCAGCTGTGACTTTTGACAATCCTACAGTAAAAAAGGATTGCTGGGCTTTTCCTGACCCATGCCCTGCTGACAAAAGGTAAAGACATGCAGCACTTTGCCAGGGTTTGCTCCTGCACCGTGACATGGGTTTTTGAAGAACACATGCACAAAGTCCATAAAACCTCAAGAAAACCACTTACTACAGCTTTGTGCCTGATTATCCCCTTTTTTTATAGATGGGTTTGATGAGACTTCCCTATTCTACACAAAGACTGCAACTATTTAAGTGTTCTGAAACGCTGTACTAATTCTGTGTATTATTTCTAATTACTACTATCTCCATTACTACTGCATACCAAAGATGAGGATGGCTGAGCCAGGCAAAGCAACTATCATTCATCCTGCACATCTTGAGCACTGCTTGACTTCAGAGGTGGATGCTGTAGAAACCTGTCCTTTGACTACCCAAGTAAAAACCTAACAGCTACTGATTTTGAGCTATTGCACATAAGCATCATACGGCTCCTTAAGCACAAACATCATGACAGCTGAAGCTGGATCAAGCACTGCAATCAAGCTCTCTCACAGCAAACAGGCCCAAGCTGCCAGTTACACCCTATCACACAACTCAATGATGAAAACAAACAGCTCTTTAAATAATAAATAAATAAATAAATGAAACTTTCCCCGTGATAAGGGCTTATATGCTGGGACATGTTATTTTTGAAATTCCCATGACAACACAGACCAGTTTTAATTGATCTGAACTCATCTAACCAACAAGGTTAGATGAGTTCAGTTTTATCAGCAGAGGTGTTTTAAGCCAATCCAGTGTTAACTTTCCCCTGGCCTCAAAGAGTTCAAGACCATCTCATTAGGAATTTGATAAATAACCTGAAGCAGCAGACAGATTACAGACTAACAGGAATCTGTAATAGATAGCTGACCTATTTAACACTCCAGCTAACTGTTGAGCAGGATTGAGTTGAATAGGAGGAAGCTGTTAAAGGGAGATACACACACTGTAGATATAAGTCCTTGAAGCTCACAAGATCATTACTATTTACCCGGTAGGCCTGATGTGCTCCTTCGGACTAAATTTATCTGAATGCTTCAGACTGACTCTATTAGCACCACTCCTGAACTCTTTGCCTTAGTACAGAAAAGCAGAGCAAGGGAAGTTAAATTGCTGCGAACACGGTGGCAGTCAGATCCAAGGAGGCTGGCTCTTCATGACATATTTCTGTGAACAAGAGGCATTAAATGTGAAGCAGAACACCCAACAGTTTTAGCTCCATGTCTTCACTTCGTAGAGAAATGCCTTCTCTCCACAGCATCAAAGCAAGACAGGCATTTGGTACAGTCATCATTAAAAGATTGCAGTGTGATAATAATGGTCTTGGATGGTGAGGAGCATCTCCTATAGAAGAAGAAACCTTGCTATTTTTCCTGTGCTTAGCAGTACCTCCTATGGCTGCCTTCCCCATTCTGAGCACAGTACGTGCATAGGCTTTGCCTGTTCTCTCCTTTCACTATGTACCCAGCCAAAGTCTGCCAATTTTTTTCTCTCATGTGTTAGAAAACCTACCTTTGGGTTTCCATCCTAACTCTAATCAAACCTCTTTTTATCTCATTTCTGTGATTTCATTTGGCTTCTGACCTTCCCCACACTGACATCACCCATTTCCTTTCCACAGAGGATGCAGGCATGCAGGCTGCAATCCCTTTCTCAGCCAGCTGCCCTCCAGCTCTTAAGTGCTCTACTAGATAACTTTGTTCCATGGGTTGTTTCTTTTAGGTTTCCCTACAGTTTTCTCATTTCTTCTCTATTCTTCTGCTTGTACCTTATTCTCAGCCATTCCCTCTGCTCCACACCCAGTGCTAGACTCTGTAACTCCTCTGGCTTGTCCCTCAGGACAATCAAACCAAAGGAGAAAACAAGCCTTTGGTTAAGTGAATTCACAAACCACTTGACGGTTGTTATTATAAGCAGTTGATGGCAGAGAATTATCTTTTTGTTCAGTGTTTGTGCAGCATCTGCTTCAGAAGGAACTAATCAGTGACTGAGACAGTAACACAAATAGTAAACTCTTGTAGAGAACCACTGTAACATAAAGAGAATATTGCAGGCCCTATAAGAACATAGCCCTGCTGGAAGTTTTACTGCATCTTCTCACAGTCCCTGGAATGGCTTTGAAAACTACACAGAATGACAGATACAGCACTTGAAGGGCCTGCTGAAACCAAAGGCAATCCGCTGAAACTTTTCAGCTGGAGTTTCCACTAAACTTGTCCCATGGGAAAAGACAGTAGTAAACAGTGGAAGAGAAACACAGTCCAGACATTTCCACAGAAAGTAAATCTGCTTCCACAGAGTACTGCGTATTTCTTGCTAGCTATTACTTTTAACCTCTTGCAGATTTATTTTTACTACAATTTGAACGTATCTGTTATATGCCATAACATCATTATTATGAGAGACACTAAAATAGCAAAGTATTCTAGGCACTTGGTGCTATTTTACAGAAGAGGGAATTAAAGCTACCAATAGCAATGACTGCAGATCACTGCAGCAGCCACTAATACATAACCCCTTTCAGCTTACTCCTTATACATCCTCTGTGGACAGAGGGATAATGAACAAAAATTGTGTAGTTACTCAGTTTCACAAATGGAGGGACAGGGTTGGAATTAAAATGCGTCCAATGGAACAAACTTCTGCCCGCTGCTACCAGCAGCTGCACAGCCTTGGACCCACATCCTGCAGCCACCAAAGCCCCCAGCAAAGAGTGCACATCTCATACTGAAAACTACCTGGGATTGACACATACCTTAGAATCATATAATTATTTGGGTTGAAAGGGCCCTTTCAACCCCATGCAGGGACATCTTCAAATAGAACAAGTTCTCAGAGCCCCGTCCATCCTGACCTTGAATGCTTCAAGGGATGGGGCATCCACCACCTCTCTGGGCAACCTGTTCCAGCAGTTCAGCACCCTCATTGTAAAAATTTTCTTCGTTATCTTTAGCCGAATCTAACCTCTTTTACTTTAAAACCATTACCCCTTGTCCTATTGCTACAGACCCTACTGAACTTTCCTGTAATCCCCCTTTAAGTACTGAAAGGCCACAGTAAGTTTTCCCTGCAGCCTTCTCCAGGCTGAACAACACCAAGTCTCTCAGCCTTTCCTCATTGGAAAGGTGTTCATTCCATCCCTTTGATTATTTTTATGGTCCTAAACCTGAAGCTCTTATTCCATTTTTCACTAACCTGTTTTAAATAAGCAAAAGTCTGTACAAGGGCCTCAGGTTTCAGCTTCATAATATATACTCTATTAAGTCTAATAAAATAAATGTAAATAAATAAATTCTTTGGTCAATCAGCTTAGCTTTTTAGTGCTCCAACACCCATGGATGTCTATCTGTAACAAAACAAACTATGGCAGAGTGTAACTTTCCACTCCTGAAAATCACTGCTCCAAATCTCTTTATTTTCAGCTTGGATGCTGTTTGGCACAACAGTTTGACATTCACTTACAAGACTGGTGAAAAAGATGCACTGCTAATTTTCCTAAGTGCCATGCCAGCATCTCTGGGGGCCATGCATTCACCTGCCTTCCCATACGGTAATATGATTTGCTATCAGCTAATAAAATGGACTTCACATCAGCTAAGGAAAGTATTTAGTCAGGGTGTCCCCCTTCTTCGTTATTAAATAATATATTCATTGCAAAGAACTAAAGTTGACAATGTCTTTAAAATACTTTTTTTTTTTCCCACCCCTGACATTGGGGATACAAGCTGATAATCCCTGCAGATCTTTTTCTCCCCCATTGCACCCGTGGTTTATCATGTCCAATTAGCCATCTGCCATGCCTGCGCTGCCATACAAAGGAAGCCCCCTCTCCTCCACCACAGCCCATCAGCAGGGCTATTGTCCCAGCTGACAAACAAGAATCAGACACTATTGTTTACAGCTGATGATGCTGCTCCCAATGTAGGCTGCCAGTTGCCATTAAAACAGCAGGAGCATGAGGGTACACTCCAGGAGTCAGGAACCACGCCAGCAGTGCCAATATTACCAGGGAGCTTATATAAAGCTCTTTTCACTATATATAATCTAATTTCAGATAATTAACCAACCTGGGCCATCTACCAATGTTGATAACCTGGCTGCATTGCAGCATGCCTGACCTATGCCTTTACTGTGCTTTACCAAGCACTCACCTTGCAAAGGAAGGCTCACAATCCCCAGGAGTCAAATCTTTCCTTGTAATGATTTTTTGTTATTATTTGAAGGTAAGGCATGTCTTCTGCCACTTCAGCAGAGCTTACTCCACACACACATACCAAAAGAGTTTAAAAAACCCCTGTCAACTCCACCAAGTCTATATGGATACCAATTATGCAACAAGGTAAATTTAATTTCTCTCACAAACAGCACACACTTTTTCCCAAGGCCACTTCACTAAGAGAAATGACCACAGCAGCTGGTCTGCCAGTCACCAGGATGTTAAATTGAGGATCATTTCCTCTTATTATTCTCAGCAAAGCATGATGTGACCTTACGCTAAAAACTACAGTCTGCCTAATTATGGTAGTTTTGTTTCATCAGCGAAGCTGAAATGCTGGTTCATGAAATTAAGGTTACAAAAAAGAAGGAATTTCATTTTTTGTTTTAAAGGCAATTTGTTGCCTTGAAGTGGGAGTGTGACAAATTAGGCCTATGTACCTGAACGTTCCAAGTCATTATATTATGTAATTTAGAACAAACACAAAACAACTCTAGATTTTAGTAACAGAGCCACACATGTTGATAAGAGAGAAAGAACCATGATAAACCACAATTTGTGCTGGGCACTAGTTAATAAAAATGAGCAAAAAAGAAATAAAAAGAATATTTATAGTTTAAAGTCGAAAGAGAATTATCTCCTAAGCCCTTGATTAGAACACAGGAATTACTTAAACTTCAATAAATGTTTTACATGGTATTTCACACTCCAGCACTGAACATACATAATTTTAATATACCACTTTGAATCTTCACTGAATAGTTCAAAATAAAGTAAATAAAAGGCAACTGAAACCGATGTTATTCCACAGTAACCCCATACGTAACAACTTTCACAACGACTTACAATAAAGTCTGCCATAGATTCAAATAGTGAACTCATCCTGAACCAAATCTGAATTACAACATGAAAACTTAAATATTTTGCTGAAATATTACCCTATTCTTCGCATAAAAATGCTGTAAATCCCATTTCAACACACTGCAGTCCTCGTATCACAGAAGTGACTAGATTTATGATTGCCATTGCAGTGCCTGGGCCAAGGTCTATTTTCAGTTACATCCATGAAAACTCCCAGACAACTCCTCTGAAGTGCTCTGGATCTGCATGACAGTAACACAATCTGTCCCAGAACTGATTGAAAAAAATGCAAAATATTGTGGCTTTCTTTTACAGCGCTCCACACTTCACAGTTCTCTATCCAGACAACCATATTTGACCTTTTTTTCTGGATCCAGCTTTCTTTTGCAACACATATACTGTAATATTCGTTGTTATTCTTGCTAGACTCACTAGGCAAAACTCCTCAAGTGGCAAAGTTCTTTCTGTTAAACACAGGGTGCATGTGCCATGCAAGGCTGTAAAACGGGAGTTGTTTATCCAAAGAAATATTAAAAGCAGGACACCAGTCCAAATCAAACAAAAGCACAGATACCTTTAAGTTTTTTCATGGCATACTCTACGTTCCAGCCGTAAAATGCACAGTGCTATGGGTTTATAAGGCCTAATACTCCATAAGTATTTTCTTTGATATAACTATGAAGTACTTAAAATACCACTAGGTACTGTATGGTACATGTCGCCACGGAGCAGTAAAGTTGCTATACATCCATAATCAACCTTCCTAGGGACCATAAGGTCACAGCAGCTGAAACAACAGAATACTTCATCCCCCAACCTTCAAGAGGCCCAGAGCACCTGTCCAGCCAGAAGACTCCCTAGTGGGCTCTTAACATGAGGGTGTGCTTGAAAATAAAAAACAAAAAGAAACCCCCACCAAACCCATCAAAGTTGCTCCCATTTTTAAACCCTAATCTTTTTCCCAGCAGGCTGTTATTATGGGACTTGATAAATTACACTATTGGAGGCAGGTGGTAGGAAACAGCAATAGTTACATTTGTCTAGCCAAGTCAGATGCTCTCTTGTATCCATGCAGCTCATTACCCCAAGACACACACAGCCACCTAAGGCCACATGCAAAATGGTCTATACAGGTACTTAGAGTGTTATACAGGACTTCTTTTTGATGACTTTGGGATAACACGTTTCTTCTTTCAGAGTTTCAATCCCAAAATGCATTGTAGGCTACGTGTTTCCCCCCAGTAACTTCTGTAGGTGCCATATAAAGCTTACTGTATTGCATGTACAGATTACTAATGTCTGTGCTATAAGCTTATACATACTATACCTGATTGCACCCTGTCTTGGACATCAAGGACTGTGAACTTCAGTACATACAAGCTCTAAACATAAGCTAGGTGTGAAGGGCCACTTCCTCTGGAAGTAATTCTGTTCAATATAAATTGAACTAATATCAAATAGAATAGATGTTTTCCTAGTGGCCTAACATAATGCTGTCTCATCCAGAAGAAAGACATTGTAGATGACTATCAGATGTCACCTCTGTTGCCCTGTATGTACTTCTGAGTGTGGAGAACAGAAGAGGTACAGGAAAGAAATGCTTTTCTAAACGTAAATCACCGATTAAAATTGCTTCCTTCCAGGAACAAGCAGAAAGCGATCCTTCCCTTTAGTCACATACCCACCAAGACCTCTCAATCACCTATATGTCCTTTGCCATATCTACATGCCAATTTCCAGACTAGCAAAGCTTCCTCTGAGAGTCCTGAGGAGGAGGCAGAGATGGGACAACAGCAGGGCAGAGCCATGCAGCCTTCCCCAAGCACTGGGGCACCCAGTGACAGAGGCTTGGGACGATCTGGGTCTCCACATAGAGTGACATGACTACCCTTCTCCCCATGTCAATCATATGAAAAACACCTACATTAGACAATAAGAAAGGCACAAAACTCATATTCCTGACAGGGCCAGAGGTCAAAGCCTCCAGAGAGCAGTACAGGTTTTAATTAGCGGCATCACCCTGAAGAATACAAGAGGTTTCCAAGTGGTAGGCACAACCTGACAGTCTTTTCTACAACAGTCTCCTTTATAGGACATATTACTTGACCAGGCCTTATAAATTATAAGGCCTCAAGGTAAAGAAGCCAGGAGTCATGCGAACACCTCACCCCCAGTAAAAACTCAACTGAAACAATTTATCTGCTTTACAAGACACTTGATTCCATCAACCTCAAGGAGCACTTCTCTCCAGACATCATTTCAAGCATATCTATTGATCAAACAGCCTGGCCACTGCCAATCGTTGTAAAGTTATTTAATAGCGGAACTGCCAGTCACTCATGCACAAATGAACACTGGAAGTATAACCAGCTGGTGGAAAGCAGAAAGCAAACGGAATAATTCATCGCAGTCAAAGGAGATGGAACAATATCAATTTTCAACTCACAGGAAGTATTGATGACAAAGTCAGCATTTTCGTATCAGACATAATCAATGTTAACTTAAGTGCCAGAAAAATAAATTAGAAAATAAAACTGTGCCTTCTAGTGGATATTTCTTATTGATGATTACTCTTGCTGGTAATTGGTAATTAGCTAAATTGTTCTGTCACTGACCTCTATAAATATTTTTTTGTAAAGGACTTCCTTGTATGTTTCCCCTCTGCTTCCAAAACACACTGCAAAAGTTCCTGCAGCTTAGGCATGAAGGTAAAGACTTTCTTCTGTGTCTGTATACAAAGGATATCTGTCATTTGTATGCTGTATAAAGTGACTATATTTGAAACAACAAGTAGTTGGATTCAGTTCCATGCAATATAAAAGTCTCAGTACACATTTAATATAGACTGAGCGTTACAGAGAACTTGCTCATATTTTATCTGTCACCAAAATAAACGTTAGAAATTTAATAAGGCATACCTAAGCATAGATTTGGTTTCTTACTCAAATATAAGTTCAAATAAAAGTGATAGACATTGTGCAAAAATTACTGCCTCAATTCAGCAGCCACTGTTATCCCAGAAATCAGAGCTGGAGACTGCAATAGTTATTTCTGCCCTTAAGGTCCCTCTGCCTGTTAGCTTTTAGCCCACTTACATGGGAGTGATTCTCTAAAAGACTGAATTACTACCTGCATATATCTGATGGTAAAAATCAGAATAGTCCCAGCCCTGCCTATCTCCAGGGAGGTTTGACTGACTGCCAGCATCAACCACGCAGGTGTTAAATCCAGCCTTTTTTAAAAAGTCATTCCTAGTTCTCATCAGAGTAAGCACTAGAACAGACTCTCCTTTATTACCCTGTTTTAATTCCTTCAGTTTAACTTTCCAGATCCAGCTCATAAAGAGCTACTATCTCAGTTGTCATGGATGATAAGGGACTACTACCCCCAAGTGTTTGGGTGCTGCTGGGGGAGATACTCAGCACACGGCGCCATTCACAGCATCAGGCTCCTCTACCGATACCAGGGAGCAGCCTAGGCATCCTCCCAGCACAGTGCAAAGCCCAGCCAGTTGCTAAAAGCCTCAGAGGAAGATACTACTTGTTCAAACTCAATTTCTTTTTTCTTTTATTTTTTTGCCGAGAATAAAAAGTTCATGTTTTTCCATGTAGTAGCTGTGAATTTGGGAAGAGTTTAGGCAGTTTAGTGTACAATTGTGCTATTGGAACAGCTAATAAACCAGATAGATTCTTTTTTTATTTGATGTGAATATATGAGGGCTTCTAAGCCACAATGGTTATGCTTTGCAAATTCAGAATACAAGTCAGGACAGAAAGAATAGTAAAAAAAAGCTAACATCAAGGGGAAAATGACGCTAAGTCCATGCAGGCCTCTGCCACTATTTATAAATCAGACCCTATCTCAAGATC
>JAVHNF010013091.1:0-10593 GCA_034783455.1 Micropsitta finschii
CTCTAGTTAAACGTTTCCTTGACCCAGCATAAAACAAGGGACTTGTCTCCAGCTGGTCACAGAAATAAAGGAAGTGAGACACTTGCTCTGTTTGCCCAACTGACATGCAGGGTCCCAGCTGCCAGCCTGGCCTCTACACCCTTGTGAAGTGCAGCCCTTGACATGGTGTCAGATGCTTGGGTTAAGCATTCCCCCACCAAGGGCTGTCTCTGCTGTTGCCCTTTGGTCTCTCACCCCAAATGTATTACAAAATGTGTGCATTTTGCAACAGGTAAATACATTAATCTATCACTTCCCTGTTTTCTACTATATATGGTATTATTAGAGCCAGGCAGATGCAGCCAAGATCTCGTTTGTTTGGGTGGTGCTTTTGGGTAAGCCTCATGCTGTGACACTTCTATCTGCAAAAATCCGAACACAACTTGGGGTGTGTGTTTGGGTTTTCTTTCTTTTCACTTGCTGACATTCCAGACACCATTTTTGGCAGAGGGTGCTGCAGGAAATCTTTCAGAGCAGGCAGGCCATCTGTAGGAATGAGAATCAGCTGCTGAGAGAAGAGTGGGCAGAGAGATCTTAATAGGATGCTCATTTTCTCAGGACTAAATCTGCAGCTGTCTCTACTTTTGAAGCTTCTCTGTTGAATTTGGGAATCTAGATTTTTTTTCTTCATTTTTTCTTTTCTTGTAGATGCTTTCCAAGATGTGCACATGGAAACGGTTCCTCATCCTTAGCAGGATGACTTTGCGTCTCTCTAAATGGTGGCTTCCTTCTTTAAGGACCCAAAGGTGTAATACAATGGTTCAAAGATACCATGTTTCTCTAAATAAAGCAAGGCCAAACCACATGCAGTTAGTCTTTGGTATGTGTGTGAAATGCGCATGTACCTGTCATCTTGGTTGCATAAAAACATTGCTAATGTTTCCAAGAATGCTAAGAATGAACACTGATGTTAAAGAGCAGGATTTTTATTTGGTAAGAGCATCTTGTGCTTTCTCCTTTGGGTTGTGAACTTTTCTAAGTTTCACAGGTTCTGCTGATCCCCCTTGGCATCTCATTTTTAGCTTTTCAGCAGACTGTTGGGTTTGAGGTGAGATAAGTTTCCATTCCTCATTTAGACTGTGATGGACGCGTTTTGTTCAGAGTCTGTTTTGCTTTTATTTTATTTATCACGCACAGAATTTTTACTATTTAGCCTAGTATTTATTTATGCGTTTATTTGGAGCAGTCATTTGTCTTGCAGTGCTGAATATCCACCCTGGAAACGATGCCGACACCATTCTGGTTTGATCCCCAAAGTGCTTCAATGATGGAAGGATGTGAATGCTGCTTAGATTGGAACAGTGCCAGCAGCATAACATCCTTTCTGTATATCAATTTGCAGAGGGATTAGTCAGACAGATAACAGGCCTGTTTCAAACACTTGCTTTTTTAGCTCGAGAAGGGATTTGCTTTGCATAATCGCTGAATTATTTGGAATCTACAAAAGACATCACATTTTATCACCTGGTAGCTGTAAGGTGTACTTTTGCCGTGCATCAGCTTGGAGCAATTTCTGACTCTTGGATCCTTTCCTTGCCTTATGTTTACAGACAGAGGTTAAGATCTTTGGTCTGTAAGGGCTTCCCAGGTGATATGAGCTAACTGCATCCCTGTAAAGCCTTAAAAGTTCACTTGGCAGTGCATTTTCTGTCCAGGTCATTCAGAGGAGAGACTATTTAGAATGTACTGCCATTCACCCTGAGATTTTGCTGGGATGCTAAGCATGCTTTATAGAGCTTGCCTTTGAACCACAGGTGTTTGGTATGTGGTGTGTGTTACGGCAGGTCTGAGCCAGAGGGATTTCTGGGTCATCTGTTGTTGAGAATTAATGGCATAATCCTTGCTTTTTAAATAGGTAGAATTGCAGTCTTGTCAAGGCAGGGGATATGGAAGATGACTGCCTTTGTAAGAGTGTGGTGTGCCAAGAGTGGGGTAAGAGGGAACTCATGTGCCCGGCTAAGTAGTTTGCTTGCCAGTGATACCTAGGCTTGATGAGACCTAGGAGTCTTTTACTACTGAGCAGCACCAAATTCTTTTTGAAAGAGAAAGTAGCACCTTGTTTTTAGAGGTCACTGTTACTATCTTCTACTATTTCTTTGCTCCACTCGTGCTTGTTGTCCATAGAGGACTTGCTCAACCATGTTATCCCAAAGCTATAACCATGTTATCCTGAGCAGTCTTTCCAAAAATGGCTAGAGTAAGATTGCCTTTCTGTAACACCCTGTAGGCCGATCCTGCTGCTTGCTTTCCCTGTAGCTCCCTCCAGGGGCTAGGTAGATTCCTGATAGCTTCTCAGAGGTCTTTGGGAGAGAGTCAGTCTTCAAGAGCACCTAGATAAACTTAAAACCCAAACTACTCTATTGGAAGCCTTACCTGTTGAGAGGGTAACTAGAGACCAGAGCTGTCAGTATCTTATGGCCTAATGCTCTCTAAAGAGTCAGCCAACTTGGTTTTGATTGTTCAGTGTGACCTGACTGTATTATTAGTAGTGTTCTTTACGAGCAGCGGATGTCCTCTATTTTGTTATCCTGTTGCTGCCATTTTAACTCTTTATTTAAGACACTGAAAAGTCTACTTTCTTTGTTTTTGGGAAAGGCTTTTTCAGTTTGTCTTGCATAATATGTTTATCTCTAGAAAACCTGGGTGACTGTGGCTGCTTCTTTATCCCACAGTGAACTGCAGTGTTGACTAAAGCAGAACATCCTGACAGTGTTTCCTGCACCACTGCCTTTGTGTGCTACTGTCCATGACTTAGAAGAACCATCTTCCAGGAGAACTGTGAAAGAAACTCAAGGAAAATATACCTTAATGTTTAAAGTGCTTAGGTAGAAGTGGACTGTGTCTGTGGTGGTAAATCAGGATTGGCATCTGGGCTTTTTCAGCCTGGAGAAGAAAGGGCCTCAGGAGGACCTTAGAGCAGCCTACCCATACCAGTAGGGAGGTGGATATCAAGCAGATGGAGTCAGGCTTAGTGTGTGGCAGCAGTATGAGAAATGGGCAGAATTAGAACTGAGAATTTGAGTTCAGACTGGATAGAAAGAAAAACTGTTCCCCCCCTCTAGGACTGTGAGGTTGAGCAGTTACCTGGAGTGTTTTTGCAGTCTCCAGTTTTGCAGGGTTTAGACCTGACTGGTCAAGCCCTTAGCAGCTGGTCTGATCCCACGGCTGAACATATTCTGAGCAGCAGGTGGAACTAGATACCTCTTGATGCCCCTAATAAACTGAATTACTCTATGCTCATATTAGTTACAGACCTTCTGAAGACATCGTAAAGCAGGCACTTGGTTTTCCAGCATGTTCAGGAGTTCAGTTTTGATCACCTGTGGAGAAGTCCACGTGGCCTTTTCCTGGTAATTAGATGCTGCCAAGGCCGGATAGCACAGACCTCCTATAGGATGCTGTGCCCAGTCTCACCCATCAGAGGGATGGATAGTAGTGGGGGTGCCCAGGGGAATATGTACCAGGAGGAGAACCCATGCACCCTGAGAAGGGGAGGTGTGCATGTATAGCGCACATGGCCAGTGTGCATGTTTGCAGGGGAGTACAGCTTTTTGGGGCTGGTTACAGGAGGCTGTTTATATGTTTAGAGGTGTTCATTAACATTTTGTGTCTAGTGTTGTGGTTTATCTGTTGTATTGTTGATACTGATTATGTAGTTTTCTGCTTCCCAGTTAATTGCATGTTGTTAATATATCAATAAGCCCGTTCGATCCTGATTTAAGTCCCATGTGCTGAGCAGCTTTTTCCTACAACAGTGAAGACTTTCATCTTCACTACTACTTTTCTATGGAGTGATGGGATTTCAAGTAACTTAGTGCTTTTGATGGTTCTGTTTACAGTTTTCTTCAGTGAGCATCCCCCAAACAGGATAAAGATGCTAGATTTTGGAAGATGAACTAGATTATTGATCTCTTAATGACATGAAAACTTGCACAGAATAGAAGGTGGCTGCAAACCCATTCACTTTGCTCTCCATTGAGTCCTCATGAGAGGGGATCTTTTTGCCCATTTTTCTCAATTCAATATTCTGGTAATGGCTCCTGAGTACTGCAGAGGTTACAACATGATGATGCAAGGGGACTGAATTTTCTCCTGCTTTTCACAGGACTCACTCAGTGTAGGTTGATGATGACCAATTGAACAAGTGTATCTGGGTTTCTCTCTTTTCTGCCTGTATTGCATCTGTTCTAGTAAAGCTTAACCTATCCCTTTACCCAACTCAGTTTGCAAGTAAAAATGTACTGACCGGACCCATCTTTCCTGAAGAAGTACAACACAAAGGAAAGAGATGGTGTATGATTTATACATTTTTATCACAGCAGTCTTTCAGGTTTGTTTTGGTTTTTTTTGAGTAAGAAGAAAGAAAATAAGATCAATTTTCTTATCTTGAAAGACATTTCAGAATGAACTAACTAGTTCATGGAAATGCATCCCCTTCTCCCAGCGAATTTGGTATTGTTGCAAATACAGTTTGTTGTGGGTTTTGTACCTTCCAAAGTAACCAGACTTGTGGTATAGTCTAAAACTGCTGATACAAAGTTATGACTCTATTTAGTTAATTGCTGTAATTTTGGTTTAGACTTTATATCACCAAGTCCTTGCAGTGTACGGAAGGAGTGTTTATCTTCCGTGAGCTGTGTTTTCATATAGATAAGCTTTTCTGTACTTGTATTCAAAGCAGTTCTTCAGTGTGTCAGAATTAACTTAGCATTTGGAGTGGTGTGTTTGGGCATTCACAGAAGTTAAAATATTTGCAAAATACTCAGATTCCAAAGTAATGAATACTGTAACTTCCTATTAATCAAAATAGGTTTTCTAACTTGTTCATATCTGAGTTAAGGGGCTTGCATAACTGACACCCACTTGCAGGAATACATAGTTCTACTTTTATGCTTTCCTATTTTTAGTAGGTGAAATCAAAGTTTAAAAGGCTCACTGAATTTTTAACAGTGGTTGTTTAAAAGGTTTAGAAAGCACAACTGTAAGCCTGCAGACACATGGAAAGCCTCAGACTGATTATTGGCATGCCTTCTGATTGTTGAGCTTTTAGGGCTTTGTCTTTTCAAGCTGTCTATAACTTTTGGCTCAAAACATTTTCATCCTGAAACTGAGGTTCCTGCATAGCTGCATGAGCCTGTACACAAGGAGGAAGAAAAAGGACAAATTTTATGAGTCCTTCAGTGAATACCTGAATTGGTAGCATTCTGTTCGGCATAGATCATCTGTGTTAACCTATTTAGCCTGAGGGTCAAACATACTATTTCAAAAAGGACACAGGCCTCACAATCAATACCTTGTGGCCAACTGGCTGCCCTGCTATGCTCCCTGGGCTTGATGTTTCTCCCATTCAAGTCACTGAGAAAATTCCCAATGACTTGAAGACATGAGAGATCAAACCCTTTATGTGGAGTTTTTCCTCATTCTCATGCAGAATTTAGCTGGAACAAATGAGTGTATTGAGCCTTTTTGAAGTCTGATGATGGGGTTTTGTTTTTATTTATATTTTATTTCAGTAAGCATGGGTAAACAGGAATTCTGAGCTTCAAATACATCAAAAGGGATTAATTTCCCTTCTGAGAGCAGAAACCAAGAGATCTGCTCTGAATGTTAAAGAATTATCACTTCTCGTAGGAGAGGTAAAGCTACAGCACAAACTGCAGCTTTTGAGTTAGGATATTTCACACCAGCTCTCCTAAGATGTCCCTGGAGAAACCATAGCATGCAGTCCATCCTGGTGTGATGGTACACAAATCCGGTGTGTCAGTTACAGCACACCATCGGTGATGGCAGGAGTAAAGCATTAAGGGAATTGCTTTCTGTTCTGCATTAGTCATAATTCAGTCTAAGTAATAATAAGAGGGAGATGTTTTAGTACTGAGATGGTTCAGCAAAGCTGTTGTCTAATCATGTGAGATGATGCAACCTGAGTGATTATACACATGTAGGAGATGATGCAGCACTTGCTAACAGGCATTAACATATATTGCCTTGGATGGAAGTTTACTACTGTCTCATTAAAACTGGCACATACATGCTGGATTCTGCTGTTCCTGCTTAGTTCGTGTTCGAAACTCATATGAACTACATAAGGAATAATGCTCAGCTTTTGAAAGGTGATAGAAAGTCCAATTCTGTAACTGCTTTTGTGATTTGTTTTTGTTGGCATCCTCTACTTGTCTAGGTGAAGAATAAAATAGCTTTATTATTGCATTTCAGTTAAATTTGCATTAGATAAGACTTCGTGCCCTTAATTTCCTCCACATTCATCTGTTGTCTGGCAATATTTGTATTTCTCTATGTATCTTGAAGTACTTTTTTAAACCTCTTCTGTAAATTTATCTTTTCCTTTTTGAAAGACAATAGAATAAAATTTCTTAATGCTTGGGTTAGTTAAATTACTGGCCAAAGGTTCTGCTTGACAATGAAGGGAAGTCCTTACATCTCAGTATACCGCCTGCTGCTGTGTCTTATATAGCCAAATAGTTTCCTGATATGTATAAAAGCCTTCTGGGATGCAGTGAACTTTACAATTGTAAATCGAAAAGGTTTTAGATTTGCATGGAAAACTATTTATAAGGTGTCCTATTCAGAAAGTGTTTGGAGATAAACTGGCAAAAAGCACCTGGGTTAAGGTAACTTAAACTGGGCCAAATTCCTTCATTGCCTTATTTAGTGAAAGCAAGAATGTTTTCTTTGGTCTGCACATAATATTCAGAAACATCTAATTTATAGAAAGAGAAAGACTAGATTCAGTTGACTTTCTATGCTAGGTTGTGGGCTGTCATTAGATAACCCTATGCTGTGGGTTTTTTTCATGTGTAAATGAATAAAGGAGCTGAAAACATTTCAGAAGGTTGGTCAGTGATAGTAGGCGAGTAGGAAAAAATAAAGATAAAATCTGTGAGACATTGGCTTTGATTACATTTTGGTTTTCTAGGCAGTTTACTAGGGATGCACATTCAAGCTGGCATACTTGTCCGTAACATGCCGACATCTACACTTAAACTCTTCCTGCATTGTCTAAGGAGAATCACTGCCTAAGTCTACAGGGCCTGTTTTAATTCCTGACCTAAACTGCTACTTGCTTTTGGCTGTGGAGCTTTAAATATGGGGGTGCTATAATCATGGTTATAACAGGGTGAGAGTTTTCCTCTGGCAGCTTGACAATTCCCTGTATCCGTGCCTTCTGATATCTATGCACAGTTACACTCCCTCCTCCGTACATTCTGCTTAGAAGTATTTTTATTATCTGCCTCATTCCTTCAATTCTCTTGCACATCATTGCAGACTGCCAACATGTAGCATACTGCCATATGTGCTAGATGCAAAGAAAAGCATATGGAAAGTCTTGTGAAAACAGGGAATAATCAGAAGACCACAGTCTTAACAACAGTATCAACAATATGTATTGCTACAGAGATTTAGTGCAGTAGTGTTTTTCACTGGGGAGCGATCACCCTTGGCTCTAGTGTTAGGAATAAATGAAAATATTTGAGCAGTGACCAAGGTCTTAGCATGCAGATGCCTTGTTTTGCTCCTTTGTTTAGCTGAACTCAGCAAAATGACTGCCTGTAGCTTGCAATTCAAAAAGCCTCTTGTATTACACGTGGAAGGAATTGGAGGCATTTCTAAGTTCTTTTAAAATTGCATGCCTGTCTACTTAGCAATGGCTTTCAGAAAATGGCCTTGGAAAATTCAGGTGATCCATCTTGAACTAGAACCCAAGTGATCATTGTAAATGCAGGAGCTGGAAAACAGTAGTGATAGCCATATTTATTTAGGTGGGGAAATTGTGGTTTGGTGAAATAATAAATATCTGACTCATGGCAATCGCAGTTTTAGACAGCCATGCGTTGTGTAGCATGTGCTAAGCTGTTTAAATAAAAGTCTTTGTAGTCAAACTTAGGGAGTTGCAGTTGGTTTTTTCTCTCCTTTTGAATTGCTATGGTCATCTAAAGATACCAAGAAAGTGATGAGAATGTGATGCATTTCAGCCAAGTGTTAGTTGGGGTTTATTGATTTTCTGGCTTGCTTGTTTGTCAGTCTGTTTTGTTTCACTTTTCAATTGGAATTAAGATAACTGGGATGTGACTTCTGCATAAAAGCTGCAAAAATGTGTTTTCCATGACTAAATCAATATGAAGTGTTGCTTACTGGTACCTATGCCTCAACTTTTTTTTAGTTATAGTTTGATAAACCGGAAATAGAATTTCCAATGTTATCTCCAGCTACTGGGCTTGGTTGAAAATTAGGTTTCCCAGAGGTACATTTACCTACTCCAGGTACTCTGTCTGCAAGGTCAGTTTACTGGAAACTGAGACTGCTCTTAAGGTTTGTACCTGCAGAAACACAGTTGGGGTGTAAAAGCGGGAAGGGAGGGAAATGGAAAAATGGACTGATGCTGAAAAGTAACAGAAGAAAATCTTTAATGTGCCAGAACATTTGTCTTTTGACTGTTGCTTTAGAAGGACATCAGCTCCTATGGTTCTGGCTCCATAAGAAACCCAGTTTTGCACTTGACATTCTTGAGGGAGGTGGGTCTTGTAGGAGGCAGAGTCATCCATATAGCTTTTAAGCATAGATGTGGTAAACTGGTTTATGGACATCTCTGTCTTTTCATTGTCTGACTTTCAAGTGTGTACTTCTTCGTTAGCCTATGCATGTAATGTGTACACCTGACTTAAGGTGGTCAATGAGCTGGCAAGGGTGTAAGTAGTTCTAGTGAAGATGGCCCCAGGCTTTCCTTGCAGGTGCTTAGTGCAGGGATGTGTGGTAGAAGATATAAAGTGGAATATAAGAAAATCCAGGTCAATTTAAGAAAAGATGTTTTTCACTTTGGGGGATGTCAGCACTAGGGCAGGTACCAAAATGAGTTTGAAACATCAGTCTTTGGGCATATTCAAAACTTGACTGACCAAAGCCCTGGAAAAGCTGTTATAAATAAGCATGCTTTGAGGTGGGACATTGGGCTAGGTGACTTGCAGGGAGCCCTTCCAGCCTGAGTTAATTCCTAGCTTCCCAATAACCAAAGTTCAGGATAAGACTTAATAAGGGAGGGTAGAAAAAAATCTTTTGAAATTTAAGTGCTATTCTTGAATGTAATGGCCATAAACTAAAACACAAGAAGTTTTACCTCAACATGAGGAAGAACTTCTTCACTTTGAGGGTAGCAGAGCACTAGAACAGGCTGCCCAAGAGGGTTGTGGAATCTCCCTCTCTAGAGGGATTCCAGATCTGCCTGCACATGTTCCTGTGTAACCTTCTCTGGGTGGCCCTGCCTTGGTAGGGGGATTGGGTGAGATGATCTCCATATGTCCCTCTCAATCCTAATGATCCTGTGATTCTGTAACTTGCTCTAGCAGTCAGTTCTTAAAAAGATCTCTTAGGTTTTCTGGTACTAATACCTTGCAGTGTAACAATCATAAACAATTCCTCCATCTAGTTTGCTTTGTTTTGTTTCTCCTTTGTTTTCTTCTTTCAGAGTCTAGAAAATATGAACAGTGGTCATTTTGGTTTTCGTGAAATTATGTTCTGAGCTTAATGAAGACAGGGTTTTAGTTGGCAGGCTGCTTTTCAATGCATGTGAATGAAGTTCAGACATGAGAGACAGTTGTTAAAAATGAGTAAAACCCAATTATACAACAGAAAAAGAAGAAGCATGTTTGGCTGGCAGTGGAGCTCCACAGAGGTCAACGCTCTGACCTCTTCTGTTTCCAGCCAACATCGACGACCTAAATGTGGGAAATAAACTCATTGAGTTTGCTGATGCCACCAAATCAAAAATTGAGGTCACTTCTCAACAGCAGGTAAAATTCAAAACTGATTCAGGTCTGCTCTTTAAGGGGTCTCAAAGAGAGCAAATGAAATTGTATGTCTACAAATGGAAAGCAAGACATGCTTGGCTTTAAAGTAAGTTCATGAATACGAATTAATGGGATTGAAGTAGAGTGGGAGAAAATTGAAAACGACTTTGAAGTAATAGCTCACGTGCAGTGCCGTCAGGCCGTGTGACAAGGTGGTGGTGCGCCTTCAAATGGCAAAGTGAAGATCCCATAAACTTCCTTAGTATTTAAATAAGAGCCTCAAGAGGCTTCAGCAGTGTAAGTAGCTTCAAGTAAGCTTCAGCAGTACAGTGGTGAGTGTAATGCCGTGAATAACCCTTCCTTTCTTGCCTGCTAGAAAGACTATGTTACTGTTTAGTGGAGTGTCTGTAAGAACCTAAAGAATTAGGGAAATAAAAAGCCCACTTGAATATTACTGGGGAGAAAGGAAAACCTCTTCAGGGGGTTATGTTGAGGACAGCTTTTCCTTGTATCGCTGTTGGAGGCATTCATGGAGGCTTGTGGTGAAGTCTATTCTCCCTGGAAACTGATTGCTTTAATTGGAGCCATCATCATTCTACTCATGGATAAACCACAGACTTCCAGGAACAATCTTCTTTGTATCTCTGAAAAATATCCTGCTTCTTGGAGACCTAAATGCTGCTGCATGTGTGGTTTTGTGCACCTGATAACTCTTTTGTCTGCATTCTGTTGTACAGGATCAAAGCAAAAC
>JAVHNF010013105.1:28382-39288 GCA_034783455.1 Micropsitta finschii
AATTCCCCTGATCCAGTCATTGATGTTTATTGGTTTTTTAATAACTGGGTCTGACTCAGACACTTACACCCATTTCATGTTCAATGAGAACTAGGTTAAACGAGTCATTACGTAAATACGTCTACTTCTCCTCCTGAGTGATTAACTCAGACACAAATATCTACCTTTCAGATTCCTAAAATGGGTTAGATGAACATCAGCAAAGCATTCTGAGGGATCATGAAAACGTCCCAGGCTTCCCCACACTTCCCAAGGCCTGAGCATGGAACTGCGGAGGAACAGGGCTGCCAGGAGCAAGGGAAAGCTAGCAGCAGTGGCTCCGTACTGTGGACACTGTCCAGATCTTCTCAGCTCCTAATCACTTGCATTTGAGATGCAGTCAAAGCAACTCTCTTAACTAATCTTGCTGTTAACAGACAAGTGAACTGAGTTTTGAAAGTAATCACTGTATAACTGAAGTAACCTTTGCTTACTTCTCCAGTTAAGACACAGTAAAAGTACTCCACAATGTTTCAAAGGAATTAACAGTTTGTTTCCAAACTGTTTGCAGAATATTATTCTGAAGTGATTATATTTAATGGGCAAAGCTATGTCTATAAGGAAAGGGAATACAGACAAAAGGAAAGCAGCCAAGCTCTTATATATATTCTGAAGGTACTTGATAGTGCAGCTCAGTAACAATCAAGCGTATGAAAATATTTAACAGGCATGGAAAACTGGAGGTCAGTGAACACCGGATAAGGCATTATTTATTCAGTCAATCATGTGAAATCATAACAGTGCAACAACATAAGAGCAACTTGATTGGGATTCATGTAGCTCATTTAGTAGTTTCTACAGCACAAATGCTTTCCCTTGCTCATTAGACTACTGAATTAGGTACTTCAACTCTAAAGGAATCTAATGTTCTTCCAAGCACTCAGGTGAAATTTATGAATTCATCTGATTATATTTTCAAAACTTCTCAAGAGCTGCTGTTAACTTTAACATCATGCCAAGAACAATGCTTTAAAGAACACTGTTGGAGTTGGAGGCTCTATCTAGCTACTGTGAAATGATCTACTATTATTATGGTATTTGCTGTGTCATCCTAACAGTACTATGCTGAGGATGTTGCATACTGTCACTGTTTGTTTAACTACTGGAAAATTGCCAGTAGAAAGCAAAATGGGAAATTGTTTTAATGAAGTGGCTTTCTGAACAATCTTGGGAGGAAAATTCTCTTTCCATATGACTTCTCTAACACTTCATCTGTATACTTCTGTAGTCTGTTGGGTTTAAGGCTCTCAGAGCTTTTTGCCAACATTTATTACACCTCATGGCAATCTTGTAAGGAAAGAAAACAACCATATCACTAAATGCTCCAGTCAAAAAAACAAACAAAAAACAAACACAAAACCAAAACCAAGCAAACAAAAACAAACAACAAACAAAAAATCTAGGTTGTTCCATGTTAGGGGTTTCTTTCCATATTGCATAGGTTACATTCATTCTTTTACATATAATGATACCTTCTGAGAACTCAACATTTCCCCAAAAATTACTTTCTATTTGGACTAACAGTGCCACTATTCTAATTTTAGTTCTTTTGTCTGTATGTCTCAGCTCTAGGCAACATGCTAGTTCTTTCATTTTCTCTGCCAACATACTTCCATAGTATCTTATGGGAAGTCACATATGCCAGGGCCAGAGAGAGAGAGTTTTGATGATAAAAAAAAATAGTGGTTAACTCTTAAGAGGATAAAATATGAATTATACATTCAGCTTCCTGCAACAGTAAAACAAAGCAATGGCAGTACAGCTAGGACATGCACTTGAAAAAGATTCTGCCACCAAAAAGGCCATAGTAATAGTTAAGTCTGATCTGCTGTATAATACATGTCACAAAACATCATCAGTAATTCTTCCATCCGGTCTAATAACTTGTGATAACAGTAAACCACAGTTTTTATTAAATAGTCCATCTTGGTTAAGTTTACTCTAAGAGTAAATATCCCTCACCTTCAAAAAAATTTTTACTGAATTCTTACTTCAATTTTTTGCATTTGCAAATTCCAGCTTTCTGGTCCGACTGTATCTTTATAAACTAAATAAATTGAGCTCCTTGAGTAAGTCACTGCAAGGTATATGTGCTAGACCGGGAACTGTTCTTGTAATGAGTTCAATGCCTTCAGTTCTTTCACAATTGTGAAAAAAGGGAAGAAACATCAAACCACTGGTCCTTGCAAGCTCCATTTCTTTTGCCTTTGAATATGTATGAAAAGACTAAAACAAAATGCCCACACAATTTTCTAATAAAATTAACAACTATTATTTCATATGATAAATTTGGAGACTTCTCATATAGGCAGCTATATGTTACAGAAGCAGCACATCGGCCAGTACATAGCACTGATGTAATCACAGAAAAAGCTATCACCTCTATGGTAAGTGCTCCTGCCTACAAGATACTCCAAAACAAATTTCCCAACTATCATGATTATTTAAGGGTTTTGAAAACCACAGCACAATTACATCTATCTCCTTCCAGCAGCTGTTGCATTCTTTCATTTCTTAATGAGCTTCCTAATTCTTTATGTTTAATTTCTGAAATTATTCAGGGGTTGGACACAGAAAAAAGTTGCAGCATTTCAAAATTCTCCATGAAGTTTTAAAGCAAAACCCAAGAGACTACCAAAATGCAGAAGCAAAATTTACAGTACTTACAGCTATAATGCCTATGATGTCAAAAGTTAAGCATTAACTAACTCATAATCAGTAAATATTTAGACAAGCTGTATCTTCAGCAAGTGCCTATACGAGAAATGAATTAGAGGCAAAGTAATCAGTCAAAATAAAAGAGACACACACCTGCCAGCTGATCAAATGACAGTTATATGCAAGGAGATTTAAAATTTTCATCTTTGTAGATATCTACTCAGAATATACATAAAATGAATTAAAAAGCCAAACCAAACCAAAAAAAGACCAACCAAAACCAGACAGGCATGTTAGGCAAGATATGGGAATTCTATTTGCCTTTTTTTTTTCCTGCAAACCCCATCATTTTATATTAGAAGGTTGCAGGACCTGAGCAATATTATTTCTATTACATCTGTTTGATAACTTTTTCTAACGTATGCTAAACTGAATCACTATGTAGAAACAAATACGAACACTCTTCTTGTTCCAGTTCTTACTCAGTTTTGCCATTACTATTGCTAACACCAACCCAAACAGTGTTTAAGAACAAATAAAACTGCTAAGGGGCAAAACACATCTCTCATTTGGGTGAAACAGGATGTTTCACTTATTAGCAGCACGAATCAATCCCAATGACAAGAAAAAAAAAATAGGCATGCATTGTATTTGTTTGTTGGGGTTTTTTTTAACTTTGCTCATCTGGGTTCCATCAATATCAAGATTAGCAAGTTTAGTTTAGAGGCTAATTCTTATATAACTAAATTAGACAGAGCCCAATGAAAGTAAACAGAGAGTATTTCCAATCCAGAATGTCTCGCTACTTCTACTGACCTGTAAATCTCATGTTAACAACTGTCTGCTATCAGCTCGTTAAACCCTGTGGAAATCTAACCATCTGCATTAAGTGGAGCTATGTAATTCTTGTCAATGGGCAGGCTATGCATGGAATAGTCATTCAAGAAATTTCCAGCTTTGGTCTAAATATTTTCACCCAAGCTGTTTTCTCCCTGTTCTTTGCTCTAAACATTGAACAAACTTCAACCTCAACTGCATAACAAATAATTGTAGGATGGCTTTAAACACTGTTAAATTTTCCAAAGGAATGCTCTGCATATTTTAATTAAACTGGAAAAAAAATACTGATTGACTACCTTTCCAAATTACTGATCAAAGAAGCTCAAACAGTAGCAGGAGTCTATAAATTATACTTAACCAGTGAGGGAATATGCATCTATTTGCTTAACCAGATCACAAAAAAATTCTCATTAAGGTGAAATAACTGACTAACAAGCATGTAACTGGCTAAACCACATCAGCATTATAGGTAGCCTGATGATTTCAAAAAGGAACCACCAGCCTATGAAAATTCTTCTCTGCTTCCAGAACTTATTAAGTGCCTCAGTCAACTTCCACCTTTTTTTCCCCTACTTGTAAAATACACTGTGAATAATTTATCCAAGTTGTGGTTAAGAGAGAATATAACAAAGGTTCGAGGAGAATACCTTCTTGTTCACTGCCTCTTTCATGAGCTTATATACACAGAATCAACGTAGGAAAAATATAGAATCATAGAAAAGTTTGGGTTGGAAAAGACCTTTAAGATCATCGAGTCCAGCCTTAAACCTCACTACCAAGTCCACCACTAAACCATGTCCCTAACTGCAACATCTACATGTGTTTTAAATACCTCCAGGGATGGTGACTCCACCAATTCCCTGAGCAGCCTCTTCCAGTGACAACCCTTTCAAGTGAAGAAATTCCTCCTCATATTCAATCCAAACCCTGGTGCAACCTGAGGCCATTTCCTCTTGTCCTATCACTTGTTACTTGGGAGAAGAGACCAACACTCACCTCAGTACAAACTCCTTTCAGGCAGTTGTAGAGAGGAATATGGTCTCCCCTCTTTCCAATTTGCAAAATTCACTACTTTGCTCTCCTGACTAAATCTTTTGTAAAAACCAGATTTGGCTTCAAGTTACACTGAATAAGTCATTCATGCACATACACACAGAGAAAAACTGCACTTTTAAATCAAGTTATTTTATTATTTTTCCAAAAAAATATCACATTGTCCCTCTGACACTTAGGCTTAACCTTCAAAACTTAGTACTTACACATAATCTAAAAAAATATCAGAGTAACACCATGACATTTGGGTTAATGTCACATGAGCACCTACTCCATGCACACACACTTTTCCTGTTAACAGTGCCCACTCAACGATTTAGCTTTAGTTATAACACTAGGATTACTGCTGCTGAAGTAATAATTACATTTCAACACACATCTCATCGTATTTCTTCTCTGTCAAAGAAATCCTAAGACTCTTTCATTTAACAGATTTATTAAATGGCATTTATGTACTAAATGGCATTAATGAAGGTCTCTTTATTTGAAGAAAAAGAATCACATTCCCACAGGATTAGCAGACTTTAAATTTTATTAAATCAACAAAAGCATTAGTCATGTTCATCTACCTGTATCTTACTCTTTTGTAATATTTTTTTCATGTGATGAAATTCCTAATTCATCATTCATTTCCAAAAGAAACATGAATTACACTTCTGTGGGCACATTAAGTCATCATAGTATTTACTTTATAAATGTTGCTTTATTAATAAGCACTTAGCTGTATGCTTGTATGGAGCCAAAATGAAATCATTTTTGCAGCTGTCAATGTGCCACACAATTCTACAGTAACAGATAAATCCATAATCACTTTGCTAATTGTCAGCAAAACTACAATGGACAGTATTATCACTTCTGGCAAACAAATGTCACAGGGTCCTCCGAGAGACATGCTGTGCCATGACTGCTGCATGCAGCACACTGGCAAATCATATTTCTAGTGGGGTTAACTACTACTCCCATGCCTGTCATTCTATGAAGTATCCTACTAAAGACTAAGGCTACATAAAAAAAAAATAAGATAAAATTGGCTATTAAAGTGCTGGGAGATTGTAAGTGGTTCAGTCGTTACTAGGATTGATCCAAGTCTGAAAGAAACCACTGAAAGACTCCCCCTGATGATGCAGTAAATAAAGCTCTTAAAATAAATCCTATTCAGGTATAGGCCTGAAGCTGTGTTCTATATTTTACACATTTATAACTACTAAGAATAGCAAATTTCTACCACTTACCTGCTTTATTTTTAGCACATATACCTCAGAAATACTTAATTAGGTAATCTAATGTTCCACTTTACTATGACATTTAGCTCTGCAGAGACACCAATAAATGGTACACAAATTAAATGCCTAGCAAGGATGAAGTATTTTATGACACTTCTTCTCAATTCAAAAGACATAAAAAACAACAACCAGCTCACAAAATAATCAAATACTGACAATAAACCAGGGCATCTAATACAATTGGTGATGAAATTAACAGGAACTAATACACCATAAAGGTCCATCATTGCTGCCTGTGTAGTTTCTTATCCTCTTTGTCTTTCCCATTCAATGTCTCTTTCTCATTCAGTACTTGTTGTGAGCAAACTTTAGGGCTTACTTGACTTTAGGTCATGAGGGATTCTCCATGAGCGCACCTGATGTTTAACCAGTTTTAAATGCTAGTGCTTTAATTTAGACTAAATGTTACATTTTGGAACAATTTCCCCAGGACCAAACAGCATTTTTTTTCTTTAGTAGTAGTTACATTAGACCTTCCTGAGTAGTCTTTGTTCGAACATATGCTTCAAGGTCACTGCTTTATAAAACCTTTTTACCCTAAGAAAGTGCAAAAGTTACTGTGACCCACTTTACAATACTTGTATGCTGACACCACTTTCAAATGAACATCTAATTCATAAGATTAATGACACAGCTGAGCAGTTTAATAGGATATGGGAATTAGTCACCCAGAACTGAATGGGAAAAAAAACAAAAAAGATATATGAAGGAGAGGTGTGTGTTACTGGGTGAGGGAGGTGAGGCTGCATGAACTGATGACAAATCCCAGAACCCTCGTGCCCCAGAATGTTTGTTTACAGCTTCCCCATAATTTTTCTTAGCCATAATTCTGCAGACTAACAGGATTTGCCTCCTTAAGATTAGCATATGCCACCAAGATCCTTATGTGGCCCTATCCAGGTTACTATAGCTCTTATCCTGAAACAAAGATGAAAACAAAAGCATTACTCTATGGCAAAGCCACCACCAATCTGCTTTCGCTAAAAGATATCCTTTTATAAAAACCAACGTGATTTTATGGTACCACTTCTAAAACTACTTTTGTGGTTTATGCAACATTATAATTGCAGCATATTTACACTACCTCGGTGCAGGGTGACAGTTACGTCAGCGTGGCAGCATGAGAGAAACTGTTGCTTAATTGCTCAAAAATTTGCCCAGAAGCCCAGCCACACTTTGCAGCTATTGTTGAGCCTCATTCTCCTAGACTGCTTTCTTAGCAATTAACCCAGTTAACTGAGTTTAAAGTTAGCTCATGCATGTTTACAAGTGCTAGTAATAACATTTCTGATGGTGGAATAGGCACCTGCTATTGGTGGAACTGTGCGCCGATATTGCCCTGAGTTTCAGTGGGATTTAGTTTGAACTTTTTCCCCAAAGCTAGGATGACAACTTCCTAAATCAACAAGTTCACCACCTGTAGCTCTCTAGGAGCTACACATTTCTAGGATAGTAAGCTCTAGGCAATGAATGACTGACTTTGCAATCAATTACTGAATTAGAGAACCAAGGGGGGAAGAAAAAAACCAAACAGGAAACTGAAGTGGAATTAAATGACCAACTGCAACCCTATTCTACCCACAAATGTATGCATGAATCTTACCATGTGGGCAATGTGCTACACTCTGCTCAAGTTGGAGAATATTAAGGATGATTCGTGCAGTTCAGAACTGTGCCGAGAAAAGAGATGTGGCCCATACAGATCAGAAGGTGGCCATTCCTTTTTCTTCATAGCTTGGGACATGCCTTTTTGTATTCATTACAAACACAGCGTGTCCCTACCAATCAATCTCACTGATTCTAAACACTAAAACATGATCAATACAGTTATATCTACCCATATGTATTATGCTACCCTGTTTGCCCTTGAATACAGTCTCTTAAATCAACTACCACACCTTCTTCTGTGAAGGACTGCTCTTGAAGTGTTCCCTTGCTGTACACAGGTATTGTAACGCTACCACTCACCTTGATTTGTCAACACGACCATTTGTGCGACCTGGATTTTGAGTTTGCTGGATGCTTTGATACCACACTTCATTATGTTTCATGGCTCTGTAAATCAATTTGGCAGTGCCACTGAGTAATTAAAGAGGTGATTAGGTCAGAAGCACAGGTTCAACTCAAAACCCTTCTTCCTCAAAAACTGTCTTGAAACAGAAACAGGGTTCTGTTATTTAAAGGAGGATCTGCCTTGGGAAAGATGAGCTGCCAGCATAGTTCCAATCCACAAGGAGTCACTACAACTTTCTTCAGCTTCAGGACAAAGTCTTGAAACGTGATTTAGCCGGTTGTTGGCACAGATGAATCCACACTTGTCTGGGCTCAAGCATTTTGTCTGAAATCAGACAAAGTAATGCTCTGCCTCAACCCTTAACTTGAGCCATCACAAGTGGCACAACATATACCATACGGGTTTGTATGCCAATGAATCCCTATGACTCCTCCTCTTGAGGAGTCTTTTTTACTACTAATGTTACAGGGGAAAAAAAGTAGTAATATTCCTTGGACACTGGTCCACTATTTGAATCACTGATTACAGGAAATCAGACTACAAAATGCACCTTATGCAACAACAAAATCAGAAAACCAACCTTGCCTGCTAAAACCCTGAACAGCCAGCACAAGTCTATGAAACCAAACCACTTACGTAAGTATATAGCTTTTTTTCTGCATCAAAGGTTTGGCCCAAATCTTAACTATCACGGGTCTGTAAGCACTAATGGCCCAGTAGCTATGGAATCAATGTTTCTCCTAAATGATAAAGCAGAATAAATTGCAGAACGTTTACATGTAACTATTAATCTATACAATCACACAGCTCTCCATTTTCATGGCAACCATTAGAGAAGAGTTTTCACTCTGAAGGAATTTTTCTTTCACAGTACTACTGGCAAGCTGCCATTGGAACAGCATTGGTTATTTGTTGCCCAGAGCACAGGAAATACTAAGAGAGGTATAACAACACTTTAACCTCAGAAGAGGGCAAGCTCATCAAGACCAGAAGGGAAAGTTAGGCAGTTCCACACAGCCTGGAGTATCCCCACTCCCTTTCACTTAGCTTTCCCCCTAAAATCCCACAAGTTAGATTAGTTTCACATGAGTGAGACTATCATGATGAAGAGGCAATGAATTTGAAGAAATGGAAATGATATGCTTTAGGAAATACCTGGTATCACCCAACAGGAGACTACAGCCCCTCATTCAGAGTCAGCTTTTGCTGGACTGCCAAGAGAAGAGGTGCAAAGCCCTGTGGCAGGGTCCTGCCCATCACACCAGTGCTCTGGCTGTGTGGGGGAATCAGGTGCTGTTGACCTTGCAGTCTGGTCAGTTTGACTGACGGAGACAGTGTTCCCCTCACAAAAACCACCATTCCTTCCATCTGCGGGAATTTATTATTATTGATTCCTCTCATTATTTGAGATCATTTTATTAGCTTCATGATTTCCCTGGTTTAGCGATCTAATCTACTTCAACTGAAATACACACCAAAAAACTCCCATTAATTCGGGAGAGAAGATTGAAATCATGCATACCATAGTATGGAACAATTCCAGAAAGATTATGTGCTCCAAAACTGTATTTATGATACCATGAAATACAGCAGACCATTGGGTTTTGTTTGGAGTGGTGGGGATTTTTTTTTAGTAATCAGGAGCTGACAAAAAACAGCTTATGAAACAGAAAATTCATAAGGCATAAAGTCTGCTTGGCACTACTTGGGAATGACTCAAGCAGCCAGCACACTTCACACATAGGGTATTAAGAAAAATAAAGAAGAAACAAACCCCCAACTGTTTTTGTAAATACATATTTTCAGTGAAGTTGAAGCAGCTGAGACTTACACAGGTAGTAGACAGCTTTACTTCCAAGATGAAAAGCTGTCACTTAATATAAGGTTATTTTAAAGCAGAGAAGATGCTCCTAGGAAGATTCTAGGAATATGTCCTATATGCTCTGCTATAGCAAGAGATAGATCCTACAGGAATCTTCCTTAAGGACAACTCCCCTTGGATCCCCTTGCCCTGAAACACCTCCCACATTTCATCCAGTCTCTTGAAAGCTTTCCCATAGCCTCGCATCGCCTGAACTTACCAGCGGGATAGTCCAACCTATCTACTGATGCCTGCCAGCAGATCAAACAAGACAAGTAACATCCCATTTTGTTCATCTCAGGTCAAACATTTCCCAAAGAAAACACAAAAAAATTGGTTCATCAGATACTCTACAAGAACAGCTGGCACACACTGATACTTATTAAAGCCAACTGTGCTTTTTGCACATGGCAAAGCAGTGTCTAAAAAACCACTGCAGTCTGTCTGCACTCTTCCAGTCTTTAAGGCAGATCAGCAGCTTTCATTATGAAACAAAAGTCATATCTACAAATCAGAACTGTTCTCAGGCTGAAGAGGGAGCAAACACATCAGTAACGTGGGCTTTTAACCCATAATCCTATTATTCTATTAAACAAGAAAGCAAATTATATTATTAAGGGATCATTTTTCACAACTATTCAAAACAACAGAACAGCTCAAAGCAAGGCACACTATCAAGCTGACATGCTCAGTGTTTCATCAGGAAGCATGTCTTTTAATCTCCTGCCATTTATGTGTGACAAAAAATACTAAATTTCTGTCCATTAGTGTGCTGCAACGCATGCACTACTACTGCAGTATGTGATTTCTAGTAACCAATATAACTTCTAGCTTAACACTATAATAATTTTATAACAAGTATAAAGTGATAACTCAGGTACTCAAACACACATTTAAACATGGTAGTGGCAGTCAATAAATACTAGCACTACTTACTATAGGTACTTATCTACTAAATAATGCAATCACCAAAAATCTCTTGTCACACTTTTCACCTGGTTTCTCCCCATTGCCTTAGATTGGTTTAAAACAGACAAGTTATTAAGTTATGTGTATTTGCTTGCTCTCCATGCTGGTATACAAGATTAGCAGTATGCAGACGTGTTTGGGCTTTTTTTGTGGGTTTTTGTTTGTTTGTTTGTTTTAAATCTTCAAATT
>JAVHNF010013110.1:11766-22626 GCA_034783455.1 Micropsitta finschii
CTTACAGATCTTCAAGAGAATATAAGTGAGTCTATTTGTGGGAGCAAAAAGAATGTTAATCCTCTCTTGCAGATAAGTTTGACTTTATAAACAACAATATGGCATTCCCCACTACCATCTCCTCCCCTCCTCTCCTCTCCCTTCTTTCTATTCTCTCCCTCTCCTCTCCTTTCTCCCTTTGCAGCACAGGAATTTTTGCAGAGCTTCAATGCAAATGTCAGGCATTTAAACTAGTTATATCTCTTTTATTTTTTCTTTTTTGTTATTACTTGTCCTAAGTGTTTAACAAAGATTTAGTAATAATAGGGCCTTGGCATTTCTCATGGGTGTTGTGTGAGTTACAAAAGAACTTGTTTGGGAATTTGCAATGCTGCTTCAGTTGAATGCCACTTTCTACATTGTAGTGCAGTTTATAACTAACAAAATTTTGATAAGGACTTATTTTGCTTAACTTCCTTGAAAAAGGGTGGCAACAAGATGACTGTACTGTCTCCCACTGCTATCTGTAATTTTCTGCTTGAGTAATTAGGTCACCTAGAAGAAGACAGAAGCTTGCTGGAATACCTGCATCAGTTGAAATGGCATATTTCATGCAAAGTGAAAGAATTACAATGGTGGGAAGCAAGGAAGCAGTATGCACAAATAGCCTGAAGCTATAGCTAGTTCCTATTGTTGAAGTTTCTCCATTTAATATGCCTTAATATGAGGAGGGTATGTACCAAAATTAAAGTCTCCCAGTTTTCTTTTTAATATGATGGTAACTATTGATCTATGCATGGAAGTGAGGTTTTCAATCTCCACCTCCTCCAGCTGGCTTTTGAAAGGACTGATATCTGTATGGTTTCTGAAAAATGGTTTAGGTGGTTGCCTCAAAAATGGAAATCAGAGTTAGGTGTTCCCAGAGGTGAATCCTAAGGTCATGCCTGTACTATACATTACAGCATCATACTCAACCTGGAGCAGTGCAGCTGTGTAAACTGAGAATAGAGTTAATTAACTGATGTGTTTGTACTGCTTCCCAGATCCAAATGATTATCTTTCAGTGGCTTATCACTTCACTGTGTAAAAAAAACCCAACTTCCTCAGAACTGGTTCAGTGTTATACTGTAGAGACAAGTCTCATGTCCCTGAGACAGGCAAGGAGCAAGACAGCATGCCTTGCCTCACCAATTGCCTCACTCACTGCTGGTTTTTGTGTCTGATATTTCCCCATAAGTGTCACAGAAGGGAAGAGAACTTACTATTGCCAGTTTATATTTCCAATTTCACAAGATCTGGCACTTACAGAATGAGCACTACTGTGACCTGCAGTCATTGTGCTTCTAATCCAGAAACTACTCAGAAAACTATGAATATAGATTGATGTTTTCAGAAGACAAAGGGAATGCTAAAATATGTATCTAGCAGTTATTGCTGCATCTTTTTAGTTTGGGAAATGATGCATTAGCATGTTCAGACTTTAACATTTAATCATTATTTCTCTTAGTTTTATGATACAATAAGTATGATTTAGCAAAATTTACATGGTGACAGTAATTGTAATTTCTGAAACCATGCACTATCAGACTCAAAGATGTTTCTAATTACATGTCATCAACTGATCACTAAGTATTATACATTTTTCTAATATTAGAGTCTCTTTTTGTTCTTTTCTCCATTTTTCCAGACAACATTCCTGTAATAAAATGGATATGGATCACCTCATCTATGAAAATGTATCCTGTCTGCTAAACTCTCAGTACATCTGCTCAGTTATTGAATTTGTCATATTCATTCAAGATGATACAATATTTCCAAAGGTAAATATATAAATAAATAATTATAAATACCCTATGAAAAAGAGACAGTAAACATTGAGTCACAGCCTTGTCAATCACAGTGAACAAACATTTAATTCTGTGAAAATATTACCAAATTCAGATATTATGTTAGTGTTAAACAGCAAACATCAAATTATTTCTTCCTTTTCTATGTGCAATTTGAAACACTTGCTTTAGTAAAAGTTAGAAAGTCTCTCTGTAGGGAAGAAATCAATTTCCTAAGGTAATAAACACAGAAGTATCTAAAGAGGCAACGTCAAATTGGTGTAAAATAGGCATCTAAATGCTCTATGTATACAGGTAAGAGTGTGCTCATTTAATGAATGAAAGATGGCAAGCATATTTAATAATCTAGTCCTTTACATTTTAAGCTCATTTTCTTCACCAGTTACGATAACAATAAACTTTACCTTTAAGGCCATATCATAGAATTTTATGTCATGTTAAACTGTCCAAATTGAAATTATTACATAAGGATAAAGTGTTATTTCTGGCACTTGCAATGATGGCCTCTCATGGAAAGCATTTATTTAATGACTTTACTAAATGAAAATAAATACCTTTGACCAGTACTGGATCTACAATTCAGTTCCTCACAGCCCTCACTGAAGAACATATATAAAAAACAAATGCAAACAAAAAGCAAATGAATTTCTAATTAACAGAGGTTGAGATACAAAAAGAAAAAAAGAGTAAATAGGAATATGGAATGTATACTACATTATTTCCATAAAAAAAGCAACTCCGTAAACAATAAGTGAGACTATTGAAATTAAAAATCTAAATACACAATAACAACATAATGAGTAGCAAAAAAACCACAAAGAGCACATCTGCTAACAAAAGACAATACTGAGTAAATGTGTAATAAGGATGATAGAGATCTTTCCCAGAGACAGTAGAGTGAAGACTAATACAAAGCAATAAAACTTTTTACTCAAAAACAATTTTTAAAGATTTATATGAAAATATGAAAGATGGTTTTCATTACTATTCAAATGTAATTTCACAGAAGGAATTCAAAACATGATTCCAAACAGTGAAAGGGCTTATCTAAAAAGAGGTGTACATTGTGTAGGCCTTGACAGGATTCATGGAAGGAGATAAAAATGCATTTCCTTTTTTTTATCATTGATTTATAGAAAACAGGTCTAAGGGAACCATTGGAGCAGTGGGAGCCTTAATGTCTTTTCGTTAACCTTCACTGGGAGTAAATCTAATTCTCTGCACAGCTGAGTAAAGTTCAACATTATTCAGAGTATAACTTCTTCATCAGAAAATGACAGTGTCTTAAAAATCTATCTTCATGGTAATGTTTAAGTTTTAGAAACAAGTAAGACATCTTTGTGCCTACAACCTCAATTTTCCAGAGGACACATTTCATCTTTCTCATGACCTGAAAGGAGTAGAGAATGTAACAAATCTGGTAGCTTAATAATGGTAAGGTGGAATCATTACCTTTACTCAAGTTTCCAATGTGCAACTGAAAAAAATGATGGGTGCTGTTCCTACAATATGTCATTGAGTTACTTTTTCAGTTTAGGAGCAAATACTAATAATCCTATATATTAATGCATAATTTCTTCAATGGATCAAACTAGACATGGGGATGTTGGTCAATAAGAAGCTCAACATGACTCAGCAGTGTGCTCTCAGAGCCCAGAAAGCCAACTGCACTCTGTGCTGCATGAAAAGAATTGTGACCAGCAGGTCAAGGGAGGTGATTCTGCCCCTCTACTCTGTTCTTATGAAACCCCACCTGAAGTATTGTGTCTGCACCCAGGGTTTCTACATAAGAGGGATGTGGCCCTGCTCAAGTGAGACCAGAGGAGGGCCAGGAAGATGATCAGAGGACTGGAGCACGTCTCTTATGAAGACAGACTGAGAGAGTTGGTGTTATTTAATGTGAAGATAAGAAGGCTCAGGGGAGAGCTTATAACAGTCTTCCGGTACCTAAAGGGGCCTACAAGATATCCGGAGAGGGATTTTCTACAAGTGCATGTAGCGACAGGACAAGGGGGAATGGCTTTAAGATGACAGAAAGGGAGATTTAGATTAGATATTAGGAAGAAATTCTTCACTGTGAGGGTTGCCCAAAATATGTTGTGGCTGCTCCACCCCTGAACAGTATCCATCCATGCTATTCAAGGCCAGGTTGGATGAGGCCTTAAGCAATCTGGTCTAGTAGAAGGTGTCTCTGTCCATGGCAGGGGGGTTGTAACTAGGTGATCTTTAAGGTCTCTTCCAACCCAACCCATTCTGTGGTTTTATGAGAGCAAAATCTAGATGGGATAATCACCTTAATCTTCAGCTGAAACTTTTTCAAGTCAGTGAACAGAGTATCATTTACTTTGAAGACCGCTGGTATTAACAAATGAAAAATTAGTTAAATGAGACATTATAACATGCTTTAGAGAAGAGGCATTGGTGTCCAATTGTTTTTTAGGAGTTTGTCAATCTGATTTTTCTTTTTCCATATTACTGAATATTTTATAAACTTTTATAAAAGCTATCTGTAATGAGGCTACAATATGAGTGATGTTGCTTGTGATTTTTTTATTAGAAATTGCAAAGACATCGGCATCAGAAATGGCAATACATATATCAAAATTTAAAAGTCCTAATTTTAAAAGTCCATTTTTCTAAGTCAATTTAGGTAGTAAGAATATAACTTTGAATAAATTCAAAATTTAATATTTTAAGTCACTGGGCTTTAAGTTCTTTATCAGGTATGTTTATCATGGATGCGGAAGTGCTTGTGGCCTGAAATCCATTATGCATTCCCCAGGTGAATATTATGCCTTCAACATATACAGTTGATGAACGCATTTGTTGGCTAAGTATGCTCACATCCATCTGCCAAATGGCCTCATGCCTGCTAGCATATTGGTCAGACACATGTCTTCAGCTGTAAGTGCCAAGAAAATTTCTAACACTCATATGCCGTATCTTCTAAAGGAAGTAGCACTGAGACGTTATCACTACATACGCCTTTTCCTTTTAGCTTTGCCCTACATGAATTTAGATGAATCCCCCAACCAGCAAAGCAATACAACAAAAAGAAAAGTGAGGAGTCTGGTGTTCATGGCTTTTCATAAGACAAGTAGCAGGTTCTTCAGGACCTTTGACAGCAACATATGCAATTACACTATTGGGGCAACTGTGATGCTGAAGCTTTCGGCACAAGTGACTTCAGCTTGAATGCCTTTGAGTAAAACCGTTTGGAGGTGGACAGGGAAGAGCTACTTCAATAGGTGGCAGTGTTCCTTCTCCCTGCCTTGTGCTTCTCAAACTCAGCTCTTTAGCCTCTGCTCCGCAGGACAATAATCTGCTGAGATGGCAGAACGCTAATAAGACAGGAAGAGTGTATGTTGCTGCTTTATATAGAGTGAAAACCAACCAACCAAACACACAGCACAACTGTGAAATTTAAGCTACCGCAAATGATTGAAGTCGTGGCCAATAGTGAGAGAAGTTAATTAAACAGGCTATACAAGCCTTTAACCACATTTTGATCCAAGATGAAGCCTCTTTATATGTCTAGAGAATAGGATCTCAGAATTTTTCAGAGGAAATACACTCACAGAAAATATTCTGTATGAGATCAAATGAGGCTGGTCTTTTGCTTCATATGTAGACAATAAATATTTTTGTTTGCTGAATGTAAATTTTTTTGTTTTTTTAAAAAATATATGTACAAATATGTTTTTAATGAAAAAAATCCAAATTTTAAGTATTATCATTGGGATTTCCTACTTTTTTAATCGTTAATAAATAATTACTTTCATATACCTTAAAAATACTATAATGATTATTATAATTATAAATTATATTTATAAATATAAAAATATTATAATAATAATTTATTCTAATAAAGACTGAGGATCTCTGTCAGGGTGTGCTCGGTAGGCCAAGCTGATTGTAAAGCCAACAGGATATGAAATAAATAAAGCAGAATTGGAACTAAAATGTTTTCTGGAAAAAAAATAACCACAGAAACCCCAAAATCTTAGAGCAGCTACTACCATTTGGAAGAGAGCTTTCACATTTGTAAGCAATTTCATGTCAACTTCCTTTTTAGAATTTCTAAAATGTTGGGATATGATCTACTAGGATCTGAAAGTAGAAGTTAAGGTAAAGTTAGAATTTACAACATTTTCAGATGGAAAACCAGTCAGAAACAGCAAAAAATCTCATGAGGAAATCTTTTACTTCTGAAAATGCCAGACTGTTCTATCTCAAAATAGCTAATATTTGTATAAGCATAAAAAAATGCATGATTGATCTGCTTTGAACCTTTAGAGATTTGTCCTTCTGTAATATGAACTGGTCTTAATCAGAGTACATCCTGAGGTATAAAAAGGAGCTATGTATCAATATATATTTCACTGAAATAGAGGAAGAACAATTTCAGCATTAAAAAGATAAATCTGGAAAAAAAACAATGTGGGGAGAGATACTTTAATGACAAAAACAAAGGCACATTTTCTGTATTGCTTGTGTATAAATAAATAATATGAAATACAGCCTTTTCATTGGTTGTAATGTGTCAAAATGTCCCATTAAAACAACACCCAAAAGCTTAAGCATTCTATAACTAAATATATAACTAAATAATGTGTCGGTTGACAGCATAAAATGGCACTACAATACATCAAAACAAACACAAATTAAAATCCATAAATTTTTGCATAGCAACATTCAAAACAGGTCCTGGAGAGGAGAGTTGCTTAAATACCATCCTGATGAATGAAGATAGGGAGAAAATAGCCCCCTTTCCTCACCACCCCACTTTACACTTCCCCTGAGATTAAAGAACTTGAATTTCAGCTGCAGAAAAAGTACTTTGGTCACCTGTGTCCAACTTGTCTATTGAAATTTCTCAGCATAGCAAGGCACTTGTCAGACATCATATAGCTACAAATGCAAACTAAAGGGACCTTTGTACCTCTATGAAACCCAAAGAAGAATTTGTCACAGGCCATTTGATTTGTGAAAGTTTGGTTTGAAGATCTGTGGCATTATCTACTTTCTAATACCACTTGTGGAATAGGATAAGACAGAAATATAGCAGTAATTAGCTAATTAGAACACATGGTGTGTGGGCTTGTGGAGAAGGCAGCAATGTTGTCTAGCAGAGAGCAACTAATGAAGTCTTATGACTAACTGTTGTAAGCTAATTGCCTATGGGGGTCAGCAAAGGATTCTCCTCTCGCCCCCTCACTACCGCACCCCACACACCCTGTGCTTAGTACAACAGGTTAGACCTCTCATGCTTTTGGCTTTCCTTTGTTTTCTCCCCTGCCCTAAATATAAAGCATCAGAAACATGTAAAGCTTTGCCAAGACACTAATCTCAGGCTCTATTTGTTATGATAAAATGCATTGAAATCAAAGTGGGGATACAGCTCCAGATACATTTTGAAGCTTGAGCAACATATGTTATACAGCTCCTCTTTAATGGGATCTAGAGGGCAAGAAGATGGAAAACCCTAGGAGCCTCTCTGGTAAATCCAGCTCTGTAAACAAAGTGCTCATGGTTGTTTTCAGGTAATTGCTAAATTTGTAAGATGAAAAAAAAAGGAGAAAAGGGAGAAGGTCAGATAGATGCAACTTAGTGTTGCTAATTTATCTGGGAGCAAAAAGAACTAGCAATGCCTAAGGCTTTTCTATTTCAGGCTAACTGACATCCAGTTCCATAGAAACTGCTCACTTTTTAAAACTATAGACATGTTAAATCAGCAAATATTGTTATTTTGAATGACATTTCAATGCTTGGGTAATTGCTTAAAATATGTCAAGGCAAACTGGCAATTACCAGTCTTTTTTATTCCATTTTCTGGAAAGAGTAAGGTCTGTCAGTCATGACAGCTCCTTACCCTTCCTGCACCTGTAGCTGTTGGAAGCAGCAGGGTAACTCAGAAAGTAAAGATTGCAATAACAATACAATCAGTGAACATCAGTAAAGTACACCTTTCCTCCATCAAGAAACCAGACATTTCTGTAAGAGAAAATTATTTTGTTCCAGGATTTTGTTTGTCTTCTCAGTTTTTAAAATCTCTTTATTAAGGTATGCCTGCATTAAGGTACACCTTAATTAAGGCCATTAAGACCTGCAATAATATTACATTAGTTTGATTTGAAGTTACTGTATAGCACTTTATCATTCACTGGTAGGTTAAGTGCTTTCAAGCTTACAAGAGCTCAGGCTAGCAGGCTGTTGATCTGATTTTAAAACAAACAAACAAAAAAGAAATGAAACAAAACAAAACCCACAAAACAAAACCTATCATTCTTATAACTTTCTTTCTTCTTAAATACCTAGAATTCAAATTGTTACTCTGGTTCCCCTGAAGCTAGTATTTCATGTTTTTATTTTATTGCAGCCCATGTTTGATTGTCACTGTTCTTTGAATGAAACAATACTATAAAAAGATTCAGCCATCTATACAGCCTGTTAACAACAGTTAATTTCAAAGGAATGGTAAAAGCAAGGAAATTCATACCATTAATTTGGTTTTCTGTTTTTCAAAGATATTATCTTCTTTTTATTCCCCTTTTTTAGATACAGCTATATGTACTAGCTGTGTCAAAAATCACCTTTGAAAATGGTGATGCAGTGATGTTGGTCAGCCTTAACAGTAGTAAAAGTTCTTGAATGGGAATATTTTATGTCAATACTACGCTTCTATGAAGAGTCAAATAGTTGCCTGAACACTGAAGGACATGTTTATAGATTAACTAATTACTGGACTCTGAAATGTCTTCTTTTCTTTAGGATGTGAAGCTCTCAGTGTCTGTATGAAATAAGAGAAATGTCGTAACTCTTTCAAAAACTGTTACTGAAAAGAGTTAACTACCATTAACAGAAAAATAGGCCCAGGCAGAGCCACTGCCTATAAAGAAACTTTTCATCAATAACAATAGTAGTAATTAAAAAAAAAAAAAAAAAGCTAAAAAACTTAGACACAACTGTTGGAAATGTAGAAAGAGGAAACATATAAGAAGGGTTTAAAAATAGAAATATGTTGTCAAAAACACTATTTAAATAAACTGAAATCTCCTAAGTTTCTTTTAGACTCGGTATGTAATAATTACACCTCTCTACCTGTAAATATTCTTGATATAAGCATATTCTTCTTTTTAAATCACTCTGGATATCTTATTCATCAGCTTCTCTGGATGAGAGGCATTGCAGTATTTAAAATTTACATCCCTGTGCAGCCTCACTTACTAGCTTACATTTTTGTTGGTCTTACTTTGGTATTTGAAGTGATTTTGTTTGCATGCACCTATCCAAATGCTTTGAATTTTTACAGCTGTAAATAGCTTCTTACACCTCATTTAGTTTTGTGATATTGCTTTTTTAGAAGCTAGAACAAACATACACCTGAATATAAGTACAGAAGAAATCCTACATCCCTCATCAGGTTCAGCATTTCAGTAGCTATTTGTTTTCTAGTTCAACCAAAACCACTCTGTTTTCTGGCCACCATCCCATTACAAAGCTTTTTAATCTGCAAACAACGAGCAAAAGAAAGCAAAGCAACCACTGTTTTCGTGTTGTCATCTTCCTCATCCCTCATTATAGCTCATACTCAAAACACCTTTGTTCTTTTTCAGTTCTTAAAGAATCTGCTTTTGGAGTCTCTGGGCATAACTAGACTCAGCTGTTGAACTTCCCTAAGAATGCTGTATTAGCTTACAATCAGCATAAGTCAGTAGTTTTCAAGGAAAACTCCCCTCTCCTTGAAGTTGATGAGCTCACCTAAACTAGGCGGTGCCGAATTAACTTCCCTATAGTACTTCCTGTCTGATCCACCTCTAAGATATGAGTGCTAATTAAACTTCTAGACTGCGAATATTTGTCTGGCTCAAGGGCTCATTCTTGAGAAAACTTGCTGGAAATGGCTACTGTAAGGTTTTTGTATCCTTTCAGAATGGCCCAATGGCATGAAAAACCTCGTAACACTCAATTATGTGTTGTATAGGATGTTCAGAACTGCCTTTAATATCTGTACACTTAAAACTGACATGTTCAATACTGATCTCACTACGTGAGCTTCATGAATAATGGATCTGTTACATCAGGTAACACCATCAGAGTGACTAGAATCATGCGTGAAAATACCTATGACCAGAGGAGAAGGTGACGAGAAATTAACAAAATTTAGAGTATTGCATACCTAGCTTTCTTGGTTTTTCCTCTTTAAAGTCAGCATGTGACATACAGATGAAAGAAATGGTCCCAAACTGTACTTTTTGAATAGAGCTGAGAATTCAAATGAAGCAAATTCCCCACTGTTAATGAAAATATTATGAATCAGAAAAAAATTAATGGCTCAAGGCTTTCTTTATTTAGTACATTGTAAATAAAAGACAGACTAGGGACAACGTAGGCCACCTCCGGAAGTTATCAGGAGAACTGTCTGCCCTGGATTTGGAGAAGGCTGACTTTCTTAATGACCTCTTTGCCTCAGTCTTCACTGGCAAATGTTCTGACTGCACCATCCAAGTCTTGGAAGGCAGACGCAGGGACTGTAAGAATGAAGACCTTAGGCCCACTGTAGGAGAGGATCTGGTTCGAGACCATCTTAAGAACCTGAACATACATAAGCCCATGGGACCTTAGGAAATCCATCCATGGGTCCTGAAGGAGATGGCGAATGAAGTTGCTAAGCCACTCTCATTCATATTTGAAAACTCATGGCAGTCACGTGAAGTTCCTGATGACTGAAAAAAGGGAAATATAACCCCCATTTTCAAGAGGGGAAAAAAGGATGACCCAGGGAATTACAGACCAGTCAGTCTCAAGTCTGTGCCTGGCAAAATCTTGGAGCAGATTCTCCTGGAAGGCATGCTAAGGCACATGAAAAACAACAAGGTGGTTGTTGACAGCCAGCATGGCTTCACTAATTGGAAATCCTGCCTGACCAATTTGGTGGCTTTCTGTGATGGAGCCACGGGACTGATGGACAGGGGCAGAGCAGTTGACGTCATCTACCTGGACTTGTGCAAAGCCTTCGACACTGTCCCACACG
>JAVHNF010013119.1:0-10652 GCA_034783455.1 Micropsitta finschii
CAGCAAGGTACTGAAAGTAAGGGCCCTGCCTCAGAGCCAAGGAGCCAGCATTCACTTCTACACAGATGTCGCCTGCAAACCAGGCTGAAAGGTGCTCTGCAGGAAGGAAAGGAAAACAGGGAGGTTTCTGAGCAAAAGCCTCTAACCAACTCATGACAGGCAGTTAGAAATCTCTTCTGATGCCCAAACTTTACTTCTCCATGGCCAGTCTTAAATCCACCCCTTTTCTTCTAGCACCTTCTTTTCTTACAAAGTTCTTTCCTTTTACAGCTGTGTATTTTAAAGGTCAGGTTTGGTCCATTTCAGCCTTCATTCTCCTCAGCTAAACAAGTCAAGTGCTTAACTTCCTCTTGCATTAAGGCCTCTTCTCTCCCACTTGCTTTTTGCTGCTCCTCCACCAGTTTCACTGCATACTTACATGAGCAACTGGAATCCGACTGGGAAGTTTGGTATCCCCACACCCCGTACACAGGGAATACATTTTTAGCTTCACTACAAACACTGCCCAACACAGCATGTGCTGTTAGTACATATTTGTTAGGACCTGGGACACTGAAGAAAATATTAAACGAGTGTTCATCTCCTCCTTGAGGCACACTGCCTGTGGCCATTTTCACCTCAGCCCCCTTTCCATACAGGCTGCCTCTCCTTCCCAACCAGTCTTTGTTTGTCTGCTAATAAAAATCCTTAAGTTACACTCAAATCCACATTTCCCCTGGATTCTGTCTTCACCTTGGATGTCTCCTAGAGCTCCTCAGAAAGCACCTGTATCCAGGCACAGTATGGCTGTCTATGTTCTGCACACAGTTGAGCTCACTCTGCTTGTATCCCAAGCTCACTGGACACAAGCACGCTCTGATCAGAAAGCCACGCAGCTTCATCAGGTAGCTGTGCCTGTCAGCAGGGATCAGCCTATTCACTTCCACGCAGAGGCTTCATCTGAACTCGCTGATGTCTGGGTGATCTGGAGCACTACGCACTGGTCTCTGCAAAAATCTGTGCACACCTAGTTGTTGTACAGCTTCAGAAGTCTATACAGTCAGGTATAACTTCACATAGGTATGTAACAATTCCTGATGTAAAGGTCCATGCAGGGGCTGCAGACACTACTCAGGTTTCTACTGGAACAGCCTCTCTTGTGGTGGTGTACCAGAAGTCCTCCCAGGGGAGAGGGGCTCAGATACACCCTAAGGTTCAAAGCTAATACCCCTATGAGAAAAGCGTCAGTCTGCCTTTTCTTCAGTTGTACATGCTCCTTAGCTGCTCTTTTCCTCAAAAATCACTGCAAGCACTGTTCACTGCTGAGGCAGCCGAGGAGCTCCCAGCTGCTCTAGCCATGCCATATCCCATCTTCCATAAACCCAGCTGCTACACTTGCTGTTACTCAGTCTGACAGCACCATGACAGACTTTTTGAGTCCTTGCTACAGATCCTGTGATTTCATATGCCAGCTGCTTCAGAGTTGGAATCTGTTGGTTTGACTGCCCCCGAGGAGCAGCAGAGCTCAGTATCTCACCCTCCTCATCAGAGAGACAGCTCAGCATTTATGTTGGTGCTGGAAACTGCAGCACAGCCCTAAGGCAATGAGGCGGCTGCCCAAAGGATCTCCTTCACCAGCTACTCATCATGGCAGCTGGCTTTGGTTTCTGACCTGCCCCTCCTGCATCGGTTCTGCTCCACCAGAGTCACAGAACAAACACCTCCTGCTTCACCATCCTCACAGCATGGAGACGTTGGCAGCCCCTACCAAGCTAATGCTGTTCTAGAAACACAGCACAGAGCCCTTCCTCTGGCAGAAGAGAAGGTGAACCTCTCTGTGTTAATCCTTCAATTCACCACTGAATTTGCCCGCATGAACACATCCCTTATGAAGCCCACCTGTCTATGCATGGAGACCATCAGCTTCCAAACTGCCAGGGAGAGCAGGACTGTGGGCAGCTGTATCCACCCAGGCTTGCCTGCCTGGCCATGGCAGTCAGACTGAGTTTCACAGACCTGCTCTGCCCAGGAGCTTCCCTGCAGACCACTCACCACTCCACTGGGGGTGGTTGTACAAGCACCCCACAACTGTTGGAGACCATGAGCCAGACCCAAAAGTTTAGACACAAAGCTTGACCTCATGGCAAGAATCAAGCCACTGTGGGCTATGGACTGACAGGCCAGGGTGACAACCACTTTGCTCTTCCCAAAAGCTACTCCAGGGCTGTAGTGTGAGCCTAAGGCTAGGCTAAATGTGCTGTTTTAAGTGAACTGAGGAGGGGATGGAGAAGCACGTGGGCTCCCTGGCTTTTCCCGTTCCCGTTTCCCACCTGGTTGATGTGAACAGAAGGAATGGAGGCTGCAGAGACAGACGAATGGCTGGGTGAATTGGGCAGGGACTTGCAGGGGCCAATGGAAAGCTGCTGTTTCTTCCGCAGAGCCACCACCTTCTGAGCCACTGGAAGAAGGGAGAAAGAACAGAGTCAGAGTATGGAAAGCAACTTTCTCCATCCAGATTTCTGGGGGGTGTCTGTGAGACCCCAACCCTTCCTCTGACTGGGGCCAACATCTGGGGCTCAAACTGCACCACCCTGTGTTGAGGGGCAGGATTTCTGCAGAACACCCAACCTCGCAATCCTCATTGCCTGCCACTGTCACACAACCCAGCTGCAAGGGACAGTGTTTGCCTGGGGCTGTTCCAGCAGGCAGCAGGGCAGGCTGCCCATGCCGAGTATCCAAAGGCCACTGGCTCTCTTGGGTCTCACACAGAGCAGTGACTTCATGTGGACACCAAGGAGGCACCCAGACCCCTGGGCTGCTGCAGAAGAATCCCTGGGAAGCCAGAGTCACTTCTTGGTCCCCCCTCATAGCAGCTACAGGAGCCAGTTATGGAACTGAATAGCCTGGGCAATACCACCTCCATTAGCCTGGGCCTTTGTGACCCTCACAGTCTCTACACATTCAAAAAACTAATGTGAAGAACAACTCTCCCAGTTGCTGTGACCTCACTGCCTGATGCCAACAGCCTCAAATTGCATTTCAGCCATCCCAATCCCCTACCTTTTCTGGAAATAAAATATTTTGAGCATTGTCAAAGAGTGTGACAGCAAACAAGCTGTTGGGGAATTCAGGAGAACACATGGCCATTCTCATTTTCTCCTGCACACTGACAAACACAACTGAAGGCACTGGGAACACCACATGTCCAACCCAGCACGCCTCGTATCATGCACTCTTTCAATAAGGAAGCTGCCACATTCCCTTTCCACATAAATGGTGCATCAAATTCAAATGCTAACAGCAACTGCAAATCCTGATACAGCTGCAGTGCCGTGTCCCAGACAGAGACCAGTGAAGGGCTGTTGTCCACTGCTCATCTGATAAAGCTGGGAGCCTGTCCGGACTCCTAAGCTAAACTTTAGTCCCATAAATAGAAGGAACTCCTAGACCCACCAAACAGACTAAATTAACTTGCTAGTCTTTCTTGATCTCCTCCCCCTGGCCGGCTTCATGCAGTGTTCACTGTGTGAGCCATCTCTCCTCCGAACACTGGCCAGGCCCATTGCAAGCTCAGGCACCTCAGGGGCTAGAAAGGGTTCAAACTCCTCAGCAACTGCTGTCCCAGGCAAAGAGCCTGGCAGAGGCTCTGCCTTCTTGCTCATCCTGTACCATTAGCAATGGCACTAATCACAAGGCCAGCAAGGCAACACTGGTGGTGACAGAATCTCACCAACCCTTAACTGAGGTACCTTGAGGCAGTCTTCACATTTCTGCTTGCTAGGCTGAGGTTCTTCTACATCCTGAATATCAGCCAGACTTTTTCAAGGATAATTTTTGTCATCCCTTAAGCCAGTCTCTGGGATCACTTGCTTTTCACTGTCTCTGTGTGGTGTGGTTGACAAGCCGGAGGGAAGGGATGTCATCCAGAGGGACCTGGACAGGCTGGAGAAGTGGGACAGTGCCAACACCATGAAGTTCAACAAGGCCAAGTGCAAGGTCTGCACCTGGGTCGGGGCAATCCTAAGCATATATACAGGCTGGGAGAGACTGGATTGAGAGCAGCCTTGAGGAGAAGGACTTGGGAGTGTTGGGTGGCAACAGAGGTGCAGCATACGCTCTGTACAGCATGGACAAGCAAGCAAACCTTTGCAATGAAAGCGAAGACCACCACTTTGGGAAGTCGTCCTGTTTCTGCTGTGGAAAGTCAACATCTTCCCCTGCCTACATAGGGCAGGTCTCCCACAGTCTGGCTGAGTAACTTGTGCTGGAGAAACCATATAAAGATGAGGTCTGTCTGGTAACGATTGCACATGAGGCAAGCTCCTCATACAACCCGTAACTGCCAGTACTCCAAATACCAAAACAGATGCACCAAGATCCACCAGTGCTCACTTGGAAAAGCCTCTTACACACTCTGAAAATGCCTCATCCTGTCAATTCAGCCTCATCCAAAACTGGATCCTGGAAGTCCCTGAATAGTTCTCAGATGCTGGTGATGTCTGGGGCCATCCTGCAGGGCTCAGCTCTCCTCAGCTCCTCCTGCCTGGTTCCTTCCCTGCCACAGCTTTGCTCAGGAGCCTCTGTGTGGTCCTGCAGTTGAGCACGCAGGTAAGAGCACTAAGCACCTGGGATTTACTCCAGATCTCCTATGAGATGGGGAGTCCCTCTGCTCCCAGTTATCACACTGCCTTCTCCATTGCTCCAGGCAACACGTTCAGCCAGGGCACAGGTACCATCATGACACACAGAGGCAGCCCACTACAGGAAACATGGCATGGCACAGGGAACTGCAGTAACACAAGAGAGCTCCTGCATGCACAGACTCAAAGGCCAGAAGGATCTCTCCAGCTGAAACAAAGGCTGACCTCTGTATGCTGCCACGCACTGAACTTCACCCAACCTATACTGCATCACTCATCTGGGTAAAAGTCTCCTCCAGTAAGGAACATGGTCTGGATTTGGAGAAAGTACGAGACACAACACACAACACTTCCCTGTGCATGCTTTCCAACAGCTAATGAAAAGAAGGCTACTAAGAGAAAAAGTAAGGATTCTTTAACACTTGAGTTCGACAGGCTTTTGGCTTCTAGCATGAACTCTCTGTGAGCCTGCAGAGTCTAAGTATCTGAGATTTTCTCTCCATGTAGGTATGTAGTTATTCTTACACTGTAATCAAGTCACCCCTCAATCTTCTTTTTGATTTACTGAATGGATAAGCTCTCTTAGTGAATCACTATCAGGTGTTTTCTCTAGCCTTGATTAATTTTTATAGCCATTTTTTTTAATTTTCTCAGTTTCTCTGTGTCCTTTTCAAGTGCTCAGACCCGAGTTCAAGAATATTCCTCAATGCTCCTCTTGCTGCCCTGTATGAAGGCAAGAATCCACGTGGACTTGCACTCAGTGCTGCCCTGCTTATAGGCCCAGGGTCAGCGCCAGCCCTCCCAGCAGGGCAGCCCATGCTCCCTGTTCCATACAGCATCAGCATTTGCCCAGACTGACATCAATTTTGCTTGAATGTTCTCAATTTCATTTGAATGTATTCAAAAGAACCAACACACTCTCTGCGGTATTCTGAACTTCCTCAACCTCACTGCTCCTCACCTGGACAAACCTGCTCCATTGCCTCCTTCCTGACCACACATACAGCCTGTGAGGAAGCCCAGACAAAAGATGAAGCACAGCACCTTGCTCACTCCTGAGCCTCCAAGCAGCAGCTCAAGGTCTCCCGACAAGCTTGCTAAGCAGTGCTGGCACTACAAGCTGCGCCCCAGTCTCACATGAGAGCCTTCATCTCACACATCATGCTACTTCAAGTTGTGTTATCTCTGCTCCTATGGTCAACAAAGAGAAAAAACAACCCCAGAGCACAATCCGTGCTGCCTTGATATTAAAAAGGATGAGAAGCAGCCCAGCAAACAGCAGCTCCTAATCCTGCAGTGCCTTTCCCAGCTCCTTCCCAAACCCACCAGCTGCTGTTCTTCACTTTATTGTCCTTCAGAGAAGGGACACACAGAACCAACATGAAGGAATAAGCAGAATAAATTTGGTGGCACACAGTGCCAAATGCTTTCCAGAAACCAGGGACAGCTCTGTGCACAGCACACCTGCTGCTTGCTTCTCTCTTCAGACTTGTTCTGCAAATCTCTGAGCTAGTTTAGCAGATCCTCCCCTTCCAGGTCTGCCACAGTTTTCACTATTCCCAGTTGTTCCTTGCCACCAGTTCTCCGCTACTCATGAAGAGGAGGAAGAAGGGGTGACTCAGAAGCAACCTGTCCAACAGAGTTGCCCTAGTTTCCCCAGGAATACCAAACCAACGCAGAGGCTGCTGGATGCTGAAGGGTTCCTGGCCTGAAAGGGGGAACAGTTTGAAAGGTCATTTTCTGGGCTGACTTCTCAGACAGTCTCAGAGGTGGACAAGCAGCAGGAGACGAGAACATCTCTGCATGCTTCTGCATAAGAAAAGCTGTGCTGCAACTATGATCCTCACCTGCTACAGGTGATTACTGGCAGGTCACAGACTTAAACAGGGGAAGGAGGATTACCAGGTCCAGCTCAGAGCAAGGAGGCAGCACTTAAAGCCAACAGCAGGCTCAGTCCTGTGTCTTGCCCTCAGCCTATCTTGCTGTGCTGCAAGGAACAAAGCTTAACTTTTGCCCTCAGGTGGTCCTACTGCACTGTGATTTCCAAACCTTCCTCCATGTGCCTGTTCCACTTAAAAACACTACCAGCACAGCTCTCCTCCTTTCCAAGAGCAATTATGCCCAGCCACTCAACTCTGCACACACCCTCCCTCATGCATCAGTTTCCCTGCTGCACTCCCTAAGACAAGGCAGAGAAAGGCAACAGGGTAATATGCAGTCCCATTACAGGGCAGAGCCCTGGTCTATGTAAGCAACTGCAAACTCCTCGGACATGGTGTAGGTTCCCTTTCCAACCTACAGCATCACTGTTATGCAGACTGCTCTCCAAGCCTAAGCAGAAATGCTCTCCCACATGCTGGTCCCATGAGAACAGCTGCCCCATCTGGCCATTCAGTTGCTGCTTCCTTACTTCTAACGCCCAATGGTTCTGCTGTGCTTCCTCCTCTCCTCCACGAAAGGCAACCAAACCCCTCTCTGAAGCCTAACAATTCCTCTGCAGGCTCATACAGGCAGCTGTGCTGCACAGGCCCAGCGGGGAGGTGCAACCATCCCCTGTTGCCTCCCTGCCCTCCAGACCAAGTGGCTACCCAGAGGGCAGCCCCTGAAAGAAAGGTACTGCTCGGCCCTGCGCTGCGGTCCTCATGCACATCCACGTGCAGTTCGCCTACGTGCTACACACAGAGGAATCCTTCCACACACAGAGTATATCCCACTCCTTGGAGCAGGTCTGCGTTGTGAAGCAACAGCACTGCACGCAAATGTGTGCCTAACGCCCTTGGCCTCACAGCTGTTCTAACCGAGAGCTGGTGACCTAGGTAGCGTAAATCCCCCTCTGTAGGACAGCACTGCTGCCCTGTCTCGCCTGGACACCCTCCAGGCTGCAGTTACCATCCTGGAAGACTCTCTCCACGTTCAGTCCGTAGGTGGCACATGTCTCGTAGTATGTGCAGCGCTTCAAATCATTGGAAAGCTTCCGTGCCCGAGAATCGTCAATAACACGGGGGTTTGTGGCGCTGATGGCATCTGGAGAACAAAGGGAGAGGAAGTTAAAGAGCAAGCAAGATCCCATCCATCCACAGGTTCAGGACATGCTCCTGGTCTCCCTCCCTCCCTTTGCATACAGAGATACTCACTCTGATTAACGCCTTAGGTAACAAAGTCCCATGTTTGCAGAAAAATGGAATTGTTAAATGAACCTTTTTAAATGAACCAGTGTTTAAATGAACCCTATTCAACTCTCCTAATCATCCAGTCACCAATGCCACTGAAGAGAGAGGGCAAAACCAGGGGGAGGTGTGGCTGCCAAGGCAAGGCAGCTTCAGCTGCAGAGTAAATCAGCTTTGGCAGTTTCAGTTGGTTTAGGTCTCATGGCCTTGCCCTACATATTAAAGAGTCAAGAGGGAAAAAACATCCTCAGTTAACTGGAAGAGATGGGTCTGCCAGGCTGAACTCACAGATGAGGCCTTGGTGGACAACACTTAAAAATAGGCTTAATTTGTATCCCAGATGGCTGCTAAGTGCTTGCATGCTTTGGAAAAACTATCTTCCCAAGAGGAATTCAATTCCTTGAAGACATGCCAGGGACAAGCAGGGGCTGTAAATGAACTTTCTCAGAAGGAGCCAAAGGAGTACTGGGACTCTCACTGTAAAGAAGTCCTCCTCAAACTCTCCAGCGGGTTGCTCAGTGTGACAGTACCAAGGCTGTAACATCAGCTGGCTCCAAGTCTGGGACAACAGTGATCATCAACCTCTCTACCACGTTTCCCCTCTCCTGAGCCTCCACAGTGTATGCCAGCAACCCCAGCCCAGTCCTGTACCAAGACCATGCAGTCCTAAAACTAATTCCACAGTCTATAAAAACCCAGAGTTTAACAGCTTTGTTCTACTCGTACTCTGGGGCCCAGAGCAGGCACCTCTGACTCCCCTCCCACTGTCACTGCATCCATTCCCAGGCTCAGTTTCTCCTTTCCCAGGAAAAGAGTCATACTGCTCACGAACTGGACTCTGACATCTTTTACTCACGTTTTCCATCCATGCTCCCACTCTGCGCTGTCACCCTTAGATCCAGCCAATGTCTGCAGCCCCAGGCTCCCTCCTTCCTGCACTTTACCACCCACAGGCTGAAGGACCCTCATTTCAGAAGAGCAGAGCTCATCACCTGAAGCAATGCCCTCGTTGCTGCCCCTCCCTGCCTCCTGGGCACCCACAGCAAGGCTTTTGGAGATGAGGCTGCCTTTGAGGCATGCCATGCCAGGCAGGAATCCCACTCAAGGGCTGCCTTCTCTCCCAGCAGCCCCTCTCCATTGGCAGCTCCTTGTCCAGGCATGCCCGGGGTGCCCAGAGGGTCTCCAGGCCCTGTGTCTCCTGCCTCCTCTGCTGCCTGCACCCCCTGGCAGCCTCAGCTGTGGTTTCATGACAGTTTCCTTATGGTCTCTGCCCCTGCCCCTGCTCACTTCAGGCCCAGCTCTGTGGGGAAGAGGAGTCACAGAGAAGCTCTGGGTTGGTGCTGCTCTTCCCCACATCCACATGTGACCTCAGGGGAGACAGTGCTCCACAGCCCAGGCCCTCTTCTCAGGGTGCTGAAAGCAAGCTGCCCCCCCAAAAGCTTGCTTGCTGCAGTTCACCCCAGAGGACGAAGGGCAATGCACCAGCAGAAAACCCTCTCGCACCCAGGCCCTTTCTTTCAAAGAGGAAAGTGGCTCTGTGAAGAAGGCAGCTCTCTGCAGGGAAGTGAGATGGTCTGAGAAGGAATTGCTCGGCTCCTCCAGGACCCTAGACTACGGACCACAGCATCACCCAGTCGCACATGTAACTATAGAGACTGGGATCCCCTGGTCACTTGCAGGGCTAGTGCCCTGTGCTCTCCTGCCCATAAGGACACATCATCAGCGCTCCTGACCAGGGTGGGGAGAATGGACAGAGCAAGAGAGCCCAACTGCCCCGCTCTCATCCTGCGTGCCCACCAGCACCATCTTCACTTACCTCCTAAGGCTTAAGGTTAGGTCTTCCGAGTTTACCTGTATGAGTTCGCAGCCTTTAGCACCTGAAACAGGTTAGGAAGATTTGTTCTTTATATAGATCTAGTTCTAACAGAAGGTTATTGCTACAGGAGTAAAAAAAAAAAAGCCAACAAAACACTGAAAGACTGAGTTCCGAGTTCAGTCATGGTAGATAACTGATTTTCAAAAAATTTGCTCAGAATTTTAATCACCCGACCCTCAAATACTCAATGTCTTTTGGAATTTAATACCCGAATTTATCTTGTCTATAAAAAGACATTTAGTATTTAAAATCTGTATCTGGCTTTGACAAACTCACAGTTCTATTGGACTACACTTGTTTAAGGCAAATCACCGTTAAACTGTGGCATTGATCTGAAACCATCATGGCTGGAAATAACTATCCATCTATTCTTTTAAATAATGCTATAATTTATTTTAATTGTTTTTTTCCACTTCATTTGCCTTTTAGTAGCAGAACACAGAAAGGAGGATGGGAGCTCTCCCAAATCAGAGACATTGTCTTTTTGTTTCAAACTAACCATGAAGGAAAAATCATTAATGAATATAATCTTACAGGTTTAGAATCTACAGCTTTATGTAGCCTCCGTATCCATACAATAAACTTCTCTGTACTCGTAGCATACATATCAGTATGCGTACACCATACAGCAAAACTCACGTAGGAAAGTTACTTACAATGTTATTTAAGGTTGTACTTGAATGCAAGGTCCACTCCCTTTGATTAAAAATGTTAGATTCAATGTTAGCTACTACTCTTTCTACTGCTTGAACAGTAAGAGTGAAATGTTAGAAATAGTGAGACCCATCTGGGTCCCTTCTCTCATTTATGCTGGTAATGCTACTGCAGGTCAAGCAATAGGCTGAATAGCTTGTATTCTTTCATTATATGTGATCCATTTATAAGTAAATAGATTGCTCTTCTGCAGTATTTTAGCAGCACTGATTCATAATGAATTCATGCTAGCCTCTTGCAGGGGGTTCTTTCCATTTCCAGACGGGGGTCCCACTG